>JAGFNK010000788.1:0-21815 GCA_025769875.1 Russula earlei | reverse complement strand
GGCCACCAGAAGGACTCTTGGATTGAGTATAAGGTTCAGGTGTTTCCTGTATGTCCGCCAAGGATACTGTCCATGATAGGTATGCAAGATTTTTCATAAGAGAGGTTCTTGATATGGCACCACCAGCTTCCCATCTTTGAATGCGCATCTTCCTCTTCTAGAAGATCATGTTTGACCTTCCACATGAGGAGGTCTGATTTCCTTTTCCTTTGTTCGGTTAGTACTTGCTCATAGAGGTCCTCAGTGTGAAGCGTGCGAATAAAGAGTTTCAGGTAGTGCTGATGTTCTGGTTATCTCCTGGACCTGTCATTGTTGGTCAGGTTGTCATGAGAGAGCATCTGCGCAATTGGAGATTCCAGGTTTGTGGTAGATTTCAAAGTGGTAATCTGTGAGTGTTGAGATATATCCGGCAATTCTTTGATTGATTTTGTGAGGGAGCTGGTAGTGAGCCAGGTCAGCATGGTCTGTAAAAATCTTGATGGGGTGTTTAGTTCCAACTAATAGGTATCACCAGTGTTGGAGTGCGAGGATCAGAGCCAGGAACTCCCTATCCCAGACTGGGTAGTTACTTTCTGCCTCATTGAACGCATGTGACATATTCCCCAATCATTTTCCTTTTTCCCTCTCTGGTCCCTTTGGAAGAGGATTGCTCCAGTGGCGAATTGTGAAGGGTCAGTTTCTAATTCGTATGGGAGGTCAGGGTTGGCAGTGTAAAGTTCAGGGTCATCGCAGACCGCCAATATCAAGGTTTCTAGGGCTGTGGTTGCTTCTGGGGTCCAGAGAAAGGGGGTTCCTTTTTTGATCGTGGAAAAAATGGGGCGAGCTATTTTTGCAAAGTCTCGGATAAATGGCTGTTGGTAGTTGAGGGTGCCCATGATTTGTTGTACCTGTTTCAGATTGTTGGGAGGTCTTGGCCAGTTTTTGAGGCCATCCATTTTGACTGGGTCGATTTTGAGGGTTCCTTGGTTGATCCGAAAGCCCAGGAAATCAATTTCATGTTGTTCAAAGGCGCATTTTGATGCTTTCAGGAAATAGGAGTCTCTTTCAAGTAGGTCAAGGAACTCATGTGTGATCTGTTGGTGAAGGAGCTCTTCTCCCACCCCTGTGGCTATTGCCACATTGTCTAGGTAGTTGCAGGTATTCTCTGGGTATTTTAGAAGCCAAGGTCGGAGGGTATGGTTCATTGCTCGTTGGAAGGCGGCTGGGGCATTGGTAAGGCTGAAGCCCATTACCATGGGGATGAAGGTGCCAAATTGAGTTTTAAAGGCGCCTTTGTGTCAGTCTTCAGGGTGGATCAGAATGTTATTGTAGCCAGCTCGGACATCAAATTTACTGAAGGTGGTTTTGCCCCTTAGTCGGTGCAATTGTTCTTCCATGTTGGGTAGGGCATGGTAATCGGGGACTGTGGCGTTATTGAGTTTTTGGTAGTCGACTACCATTTGTGGAGCGGTGCCATCCTTTTTTTGAATGAAGAAAACAGGGGATACAAAATCTGAAACGCCGTCTTTGATGAAACCCTTGGCTAGGTCCTCTTGTATTTGTCTTGATAACTCTTGTTTCTCATTCTGGGGGAGTGGGTAAGTTCAGCAATCAAGGAACTTGGGGGCATCAGGTTTCAAGGTGATTCTGAAGTCGAGTTCTCCCTGACTGGGTGGGAGTCGTTTGGCTGCTTCTTCTGAGAAGACCTTCTGATGTTGTCGATATTCAGGGGGGATAAACAGTTGTCCTGATTTGTGCAATCCGTATTTTTGGTGATTTGGCTAGGGGTACAGGGGTGAGAAGGACCCCTAGGTGGTTTCTTAGGTGACCAGTGCTCCAGTTGACAAGGGGGTTTAACGCCTTTAGGAAGGGATAGCCAAGGATCATTCTATCTTCTCTCCCAAATTTGTGACATAAAATGTGAGAAGTCGTGTGGTGGGACCATGGCATATGGCCATATGAGCATAATGGGTTAGTGCTCCTCCCTGGTTACTGGTGCCATCTACATTGATGATGGGTCTGGGGGTCCTGAGGGTTCGGAGTGGAATTTGTAATTTTTCTACAATTCCTTGGCTAATGAAGTTTTCTGTTGCTCCACTGTCTAAGAACGCTTGGCCAGTCTTTCCATTTGTTGTGATCATAAAGGGTACTTTCATTGAGTTTTCTTTATGTTGGACAATGTTATCTATTTGGGCCTTAGTACCAACTGTTGTACCTTGGCTGTTGTACCTTGGCCTAGAGAAAATCCTCTTTGAGGATGAGGTCCCAAAGTTTGGCTCTATCCTCTGCTGGCAATGTTTTCATGCGGGCCACCATAGTAGAGGCTTCTTCCTCCTTTTGTGGTTCTGGGGTTGGTTTGGTAGTACGTGCCTTGGAGGTAGTGGGGGCAGTATTTTTGGGGCACTCCCGGCTAAGGTGGCCTTTCTCTCAGCAGTGGAAGCAACATCCTTCTTTTGCCAATTGTTTCCTTTCTTCTTCAGTGAGATTCTTGAAGTTGGACTTGGCAGTGTCCACTTGCATTTGATCAGGGTGATGAGATCTATGTTCCAAGGGGAAGTGTGTAGTTTTCCCTTTAAGCTTTTCTCTGATGGTGATGAAATGTCGATGCTGTCTTCTGGCCTCCTCCTTCCATTCTTGAAGAGTGGTGGGCCAGACATCCCTGTTTAAGATTGCGCAGTAGAGTCCAGTTTTTAAGCCATTTTTGAAACTTTCAATAGCAATAATGTCCGTTTCTGGCCACCCTGTTTTGTTCAGAAGCTGTTCAAAGGTGGAGATGTAATCATCAAGGGATTCCTTCATTCTGTGTTTGGCGAAAGCTGCTTGAGCATCTTCTTTTTCTGCAGTGTTGGTGAATTTAAATGTGAAGTCTGTGACAAAGTCGTTCCATAATGCTTCATTCATTCTGTCAACGGGGTTTTGGGCCCTGTTTACTTTTTCCCTGAGTGCAGTTGCCTGCAAGTTGACCCATTCTTCGACCTTTTCTCCTTGAATATAGGAGAGGGCCAGCATTGTTCATTTGAAAGGGGAAACCATTACTGCCTTGTCATCATTAAGGCCCCAGAACAGGTTAAATTCCATGATGAATCATTTTGTTTTGTTTCTATCCCCCATGAAGGCCATAGGTTCTTTACCGCTAAGGGACCCATTAGTGCCTTGTGGCGCAGGGGCAGCTGCTTGAGGGGGGGGGGGAACGACGACTGGGGGGGGCTGAGCAGCCATCTGAGGAGCCTGAACAGCGGCTTGGGGCGGTTGTACAGCGACTTGGGGTTGGGCTGCCATAATGAGTTCTGGGGGGTTCTGTGGTTCAAGTTCTAGGTCTTCAATGGGTTCCTGGTTTCCAAGAGGGTCCTCTGGTTCTAATGTAGGGGATTCAAAGGGTGTCTGAGTTTCAACAGTGTTTTCTGGTTCAGGGGGGTTGCCTTCTGTAGAAGAGGCTTCTGATTCTGACGGTGGTTTGTAGTGAGGGTCATTTTCCCTCCAGTAGCCTAATCCAAGGCTGTTTCTGAGGAGTTCTAGGTCTAGGTGAGTGTAGAGCTGTCCTCTTCTAAGTCGTAGTTCGAACCAACGATTGTTGATGAATTTGACTGGTAGTTCTTCGTTGTTTTTGATGGTGACGTAACAGAGGAAGGTGTGAAAGCTGTCCCAGGTGGCAGTTCCTACAACATGTTCGGGAAGGTCTGGGGATGGTCTGGGTTGGACACGGACCCAACGGTTCGATGGTAGTTCAAGGTTGATCTCCAGAATGGAGTAAAGAAAGCTTAGCTTGTGTTACAGCATTGCAGCTGTAAGAGCGTTAGCTCAAGGTTCAGTGGGGGCCAAGTCCCTGTGACTTGGTTCAAGGGTTCAATGGGGGCCGGTTTGAAGAGACTGGATCAAAGGTTTAGCATCTCAGGGCTGAGTCAGATAATGACTCAGTCCGCAGACAGAGTCAATCTCCTGGTTTCACAGAAGAGGAAGACGATGAGAGAGAGGCAGAGGAGGAAGAGGAACACAAGGGTTCCTTGAGGTGTGCTTAGGTCAAGCAGAGTGTAGGCCAGCACAAGCAAAGTTGCGATTGAGAAAGAGTACAGGGCAAGGGATGTGACAGAAAATGGGACAAAGCTAAGCTTGGGGCATTCCCCAGCTTTTACAGGCACTTATTGCCATTTTCAACGCACTTGGCGGAGCTTGGATTCCACCCAAATTGGCGCAGAAACCCCCTCAAACATGCGGGATGAATATGTCCCTCAAAACAGCTTCAATTCATATGAGATTTATTGTCCCTGAATCGCCTGAATGAGGGCTAGGCAGCCCCATTGTTTTCATGAGATTTGAGTAAGAATTGGTGGAGCTGGACTCAAGCCACCTCCACATGTGTATTAGATGAATTACAACTCAAAATCATGGTCTATATCCATTATTTCTCCCTCATGTTGTACCCATGGGCTGTCTTGAGGCAGCCCCATAGTGTTTTTGACTCAAGTGTTGTGGTGTGCAACATTGTTTCCAGTGCAATTGGAGTTGCGGCCAGCCACTCATCACCCCTCTTGCCTCTCAATTCTGACCATCCTTCTTGTTTTTCACAGACAGAGAGGAGTGGGTTGCAAAGAGGGGTCCTATTCTGAACTCTTTCCACTACAGAGTAGCTAGGGTGTTTTTATATACAGGAGAGAGGTACTAGAGATGAATGGCATGAAATTGAATCAAGACTGGTTGAGATGGTTGAGGCGGTCGTGAAAGGCTTGAGATGCGAACATGTCTAGTGTGCCGAGGCGTGCATGGGCGCATGATCAGTGGCGAGGGCTGGGCGATGCGATCGAGGTCTTAATGTCGCACGCAAGATGGCTTGTGGTGTGCGGTCGGTGGACTGCCTGGAACAAGAGGGAGGTGGCAAGGGATGAAAGGGACCTGAGGTGTCAGTCTCATGTCGTGTCGTGTCACATTTTCGCATGTGATTTCGAGGCCAGCCATAATCTTCCTTACACCTCCCAGGGGCTTGAAACTTTGACTGTCCTTGGTCAAGCATCTGAATACGAGTGTTTTGAGCCTTTCACGTCTGAATTGAGGCAGCCGTCGTGGCTGCTTGTGCTGCAGAAGACACGAAGGTGGCAATCGGTGATGGCGATGATGGAAGAGGCGAGGGCGATGGGAAATGGAGGCGATGGAGACGAGGGTGGCGGTGACGAGATGGTGGCTGCATGGTGGTGGTGTTGTCTTGTGGCAGTGGCGGTGTGGTCATCTCCATTGCAGGTGGTGGCAGCAGGCGTGGACAAGGAGCGAAGGCGTAGGCAGTGAGCGTGAGTTCGTAGATAGACACGTAGTAGTGCTGTCACGGCTCGGCTCGGCTCGGCTCGGTTCGGCTCAGCAACGGCTTGGCCAGATTGGGTGAGCCGGACCGAGCCAAGCCATGGCTTGCGGCTTGAGCCGATTCGAGCCGTCCCATTTGGGCCATGTCTACTTTTGGATCTACTTTCCATTTTTAGAACACCAAAGAACTCTTGTTGCCACTTGCCAATGTAATGCTCTTGTAGGTGACTTGGCTCTGCTCGCCTTACTTAATACCCTCGCATCGGAATGGCACCACGTCCTTCACGTCTACCTGCCTCAACTCCTTCATCGTCTTGCAGGAGGTACTTCCTCCCCACATGTATAGCTCTGTTTCCTATCCAGCTTTCGAATTCGCTCTTAAATCTTCCATCTTCTCAGCAACTCCGCCTCAGAATCATCACATAAGGGCCCCCCGATTGCCATGGGTCCCCGCCTTTCATCAATCATTTCTTCGCTTCGGGCATGCCTGATGAGCTGAAGGAAGACCCGACGAGACTCACAATAGGTCGCACTGTCACCGGTGGGTCCTTGGGGATGGCTGCACTTGAGGGCTATGCTGCGGCAATAGATGTATCTGGATTTCTGTCTGTCTCGATGCATGCGTCCTTAGTATTGCCAGATGTTCGACAACCTCAAGAATGGTGTCAATCAGAAGCCCCTACATCCCCTAACTCTGAACGAGTCTCGCGACAAGCCTAAAGATAAGTTTTCTTGTTACTTATGGCACTTCACGGCTGGACGATGCCAAGCACCTGTATTGGAATTCCTCACCCGCTCTTGACAACCTCACATGGACGACGGTTCCTGCTGAGCTGAAGGTGAATGCACTGCCCTCGCCGTGCGGAACTTTATGGACTTATGATCCCTTGACAGCACGACATCAACTGTTCAATGCTGCTTGTCCACCCCTCTCCCAAATTCTCGGAGCTGTTTTCCACCCTGCGTCACTCCTTGTCAGCGTCACATCACCTTCCCCTCACCTTACAGCATCTCATCCAATAGATCTCAGATGCGTGATTACCACCATGGTTTCCTACCCGCCCTCATCACACCGTCCTACTATCGGGCTTTACGTCGTCACCTAAACCCACAGATACTGCCTTGACCCATCACTCCCACTCCATAAGGCCACTCATGGTTCTATCTCAGCCGCAGTCCCACCTACAATCCCCGCCAAGCATCCTGCAGAAACTCCTGCTGAGCAACGCTTACCTGGCCCGAAATTTGTAAAACTTCCCTCACAGACCGCGTCCCCGGCCTTGGCCACTGAAAAAAAAAAACAATCCCACAATCTAGTCCCTTGGTCCCTCCAGCCCCCGCCCCTGCTCCACCATCCTCTGCCTTAGCCTCCCCGGCGCCTCAAGCCTCTCCACCGAAACCTCCTTCCCGCGAACCACCAGAATCAGATGTCATTGATCTCACTCAACCCACACCAGAACTTGTGCCCGCATTGGTGCAGAATCGTCCCCTTCCCTCTAAACCAAACCCGCCACAGCAGGCGCCCTCACTGCCTAATCTGGCATGACCACCACAGCCTACTCAGCCTCCGCTGATGGAGGCACGGGCACAATGTGCTCAAGAAGTTTCATATTTCTTCGAGAATCTGCCGACGTACACACAAATTTTGCCCACCAGTGCGTGCACAGGGTCACAAGCGCTATACTGAGAAGGTTCCCGAGTGATATGGCTATCTTCCAAAGCGTTGGGCCCTACCTCCACCAATTCGCGGCCATTAAAGCTCCCAGGTGGAACCATTCCATTCTCCCTGCCCAGTCGACCGGTCGTCTCCTTAGTCAGGATGGGGAGGATTTCATCATCGTATGGCAGTGTGAGCACTCTGGATGGAAACTCCTGTCAAGGTCCTATATGGCTATGTCCGACGCAAACACCTAATACCAGGTTTATCCGCCCCTGTTGTAAGTGCTCCTGTCAATCGCATGGCCTCGCAACCACCCGTAGTTCTTTGCCTAGAAGATATTGGACTTGAACTTGAACCTGATGGAGATGGTTCGGTTGTGGCCGCCACACTCAACTTGCTTTGTGCCGTCATATCAGACAATCAAGTCCTCGCAGCACAGGTTCTCAGTTCGCTCCAAAACAGCAACTATGTTGGGATCACGACTGATGGCGACTCGCTGGGCCTGGTGCAACTGATGATGCCCATCCTCGAGGACGCACTTATGCGCTCTGTGCGGCAGCATAGCGGAACACCCCCAGAATCTGCCCTTATAACGTCGGCAATGGGTCTACTTGCAGGACTGCTCTCACTCCCAGAGTATGCCCCGCACATATGGCTATTTGCGCGCGCATCGACTGCATTATTCGACTCTCCATGCAGTCGTGGCGCCATGGCCGCTGAGCGTGCAGTGGGAACTATGCAACCACTGCGGGCACTGCTCCATCTCGTTCATGCGTTGTGGACTGAAGCATCCGGTACTTTACTTGCACCACACGATGGAAAAGCTCGCTTGATTGAGATCAAGGAGGCACTCCTTCATGCGCTGCGTTTCGTTCACGTCGAAGTGTGCGTTGAGCACATAGGGTGGAAATACGCGCAGCTGGGGGCGCGTTTCGAGCTCGGGAAGCTCGTGTCAGGCTTGTATGCCGATGTCCTCGATCAAGTACCGCCGGATAGGGAGGGTCCCTTGTCAATAGTTAGTCGGGCCGTAGTGTCCAAGGCAACGACTTCCACTGTTGAGCCTCTGATCTCCGTGTTCACCAGCTTCGCTGTTGTCTCACGCCGGATTCGTGCATCCCGTCGCCTTAGCGATCTTCTTGGCCTACACCTTGTTCTCTGATCCCACCTCCGTGCTTTGCGTCTCTCCCTGATTTTCAAGCAGCGCATTTGTGTGTAGAGGAGGGGCCTTGCTTGCTGGAGCATGCCTTGTGTTGGTCGTTCGACGGAGGACGACACAAGTCGGACCCTCTCGATGTCCTCGCAGGGTTTGTCGAAGATCCCTCTACCGATTCCACGGTTCCACTGGAATCCATCCGTTTATTATACGCACTATGCTCATCATTGTCGACTTGGAAGTTTTCCGGCCCGTCCATGGTTGGTCAATTATCCAATCTAGAAGCAACAGTCGTGGCACTGGTGGGTGTGGCTCGACATCCATACCACAACTTGGACGTGTGGCTTGGTGTATGGCGTTTTATGGCGCTCGCCGTTGAAGCAGAGCCTGCCCTTGGTCACCCTTTCATCGTGGGCCATTTTCAGGCTCCCAAAGAGGAATCCACTAAGGATAAAGGGAAAAGTAAACGTGTGAGCGCACTCGATGCTGCTAGGGAGATGCTTGCGAACTGGAACAAGTACTGGGAGACAAATCTACAGCTGCTTTCGGCTGTTTTGGGTTTCCTGACAGTTGTATGGCAACGCGGGTGGGATCATCAGTCGACATTAACCAATATCAGGAAGAATTCGGAGTTCTGGAGTCAGCTCGCCGCACTTGCCAAGGAAGAAATATCCCCAGCGCCGGAGTACAAGAGCAAGGAGCTGGTTGAGATGGCCGGATATCCGCGTGCTGCATACCACGAGAGCATCTCATCTCATTCGTGTCGGGTGCTATCCAAAGCTTTTGCAATACGGATCATCGCACTCGATATCGGTTTGGACCCGGCCCCGTCAGCCAGGGAACATCGAGCAAAGCCCCAAAGCTACCAGGCTAGCGAAAGCATTCTCAAATCCGAGGAGCAGTTTTCGAATGAACTCCACGAAGCGATCTTCAATGCTTACGACTCTTTATGCAGATTTTGCAGAGAAAGCCGAAGGACACTTTCCGGACTTGGTTCTTGAACACTATGAATCAAGGGAGCTGGTCGGAGAGCACGAGCTGGGGGATGACTTTGCCTTCACAAGCGAGCCTCTTCAGTTGCGAATGAGCTTTCCAACATTGATTCTTTGGACACAACTGTAGCCCGTGCCGACGAACTTTTTCATACCCTCTTCTCCATCAACCTCAACCTCTCCCTAGCGTATGCATCAACCCAACTTGGTCAATCGTGGCAAGTATTTCTAGTCAAAGTTGCACCTTTCTTACAAGGTGATATCAAATTTCGTCCTGTCGTAATGTCGCTTGCGTCATCGATATCTGCTTCAATCGCGAAAGAGAAGCGCTCTGGGGAAATCATTCTCACTGCTCATGGTGTTCGCTTAGCGATCCTTCTGGCGCTGCTGGAACTAGCATGGTTCTCGGGCACCCAAAGTCAACCACTGACTACATCACAGCCCAAGTACAACCGCCAATACACCTCAACCTCAACCCCCATCTCAATCTCCGTCGCTACCCCTCAATCTAGGGCAAATGGCAAATGCCGATGTTGCAGATTTGCAGGCTAAACTCAAGCAAGTGGAGATACGCATCACCGAGATGCGTAACAGGCAAATGGAGGCTGCACAAGCCGGGCATACCGAGGAGGCGAAACAGTACAACACCACGCTCGCTCAGTAGATGGCCGTGTACAAAAAGGGTCGTGAGTTCGTGATGAAAGTGATGCAGGCGAATAAATTTCTGGCGTCGGGGCAGGCGCAGGGATCATCGCGGCCTCATGACTCCGCACCGAATTCCAATACAAAGCCGCAACCGACGCCCGCCGTGTCTGCGACCCCTCAGTCGACACCATCTACGAACTCACAATCTGCACACAAGTCGCAACCCTGTGGAAACCGGGAATACCAATGACCCCGAACACGACATCGACAACATATTTGTCGCCAATGAACGTTAGCTTCAAACCGAGGGCAAGCACGCGCCCTGCCTCAACTGCAAATGCAAATGCAGCACTACTCCAGGGATCCATTTAGAGGTCGGCATGGGATGTTATAGTAGCAGGAGTGGGTTCGGTAATTGCGAGGACAGGAACTCCTCTGATATCTATAAGACGGCGATTGCTGAGCCAGATAACACAACCCGTTTAGAGAAATCTATAAATGTGGATTTGAGTCATTGACGATACCTTGTATACATTCAAAAAGCAATAAATGACGATTACAACACCGAAAGCCAATGCAGAGACAAGGAAACAACCACAACAGTAAAGAATAGTAACGACGAGGTTGTGTTCTGCAGCGGGAGGGCTGGTTGCTGCCATCATTGTTGCTGTTGCTGTGGTGGTTGTGGTGGTTGTTGGACCTTGGCGTATTCGAACCGGTCCGCATCTGCTGTGGTGGTGATCCCTGTTGAGGCATATGTCCTTGGGCCGTGCCGCCATGTTTATGTTTCGCCAGTAAGCTTGCCAGGAAGCGCGAGTACAACTTTGGTGTGTGGCGCTCATCAATTGCACTTTGGGGAGACCCGATCATGGCAATGAGGCGTTCGATCACTTGGCAGAGCTCTGTTTCAAGCCCCGGGGTGATAAACCTTGAGCATTCTGGGCGTAGAAGCTATAGTAGATGCAAGTCAAAAATTCCGACCAAGACCATGGGGCGATAGAAAGCGGGACAGCGCACCTTGAGCACGAACGCTGAGGCAAACGTGGCAAATACAAAATAATGTTAGTCTTGCGCAGAGCAAAGTGGCCCAGAGTTTCATGCACCATCTGGTGCAAAATGTATGTAACCTGTCGGGACCAAGGAATCGACGAGAACCGTGACGACAGTCTTGGCGCTCTCCAGGCTCTTGAAGAATACCGGTGTCATGCCAACAATACACGATAACGTGAAATCTCTCACCCTTGTGAAGAAGACCTCATCATCGGCTTCTAGGCCCCGTTGGAACGCATTTTGGAACTTGAAAGAGAACATGACGAGCCTCGCGTAATTGGTGTAGCTGTAATGCGAAAGAAACACAGGTGAGCCAGCGAATCTGGCAAAACAAATGCCGGAGACATACAATAGAAGAAGCTTGATGTGGAACTCACAGGCGGCATCTGTAATGTAAGAAGATCGGGGGCAACATCAGACGAGTCCAAGATAGCCAAAACGACGGGTGCCATGTACCGGAGTGGTCCGAATCCTGTTCGAAGCGCTCTGCCCACTCCTGACGACAGTCGGTCAATAGCCAATCATACTCCAGCGTCACTGCCCGGAAGTCAATTGAGCGATTCAAGCTATTGGGTATGGTGGGATCTGAGATAACTTCTTGGTGGAATTTGTTAGCAATCCGGAATAGCAACATGTAAGCGATTATGTGCACGTCATTCTGATAAGCGCAGACAAGTCAGCCAAGTTTACAAATGCTAGCGGAGGGGAGGATGGGGACGAGCGGATAACGCAATGCACAGGGTGGTTGTTCGGAAAGGACTTGTACCATTCGACAGATTTACACACGATGTTAGATACCAATCATTAGCAAGCCAAGGAGGGAGAAAGTCGACAAGAAGAAAAAAGGCACAAGTCTTCTTTCAACGTCGACGGCTTGCCAAACTGTGTAGCAGTTGACTTGTCGATGTTAAAGCAGATTGGTCATCCGGATGCGGTTCAACATCTCCAGCTCCTGCAGCTCCATAGTCGGCTTCTTTGGAGGCAGAATTGTGGATTCAGATCTGTCACAATCCTAGTGCCAAAGAGTTCAAATCAGTCACATGAAATCGTTCGCGCTGACGACGAACGCATCGCGTACAGATGGTACGGATGTTTCTCCGTCGTCGTCGAGACCATGGCCCCTGCTGCTCAAGCGGAACCACTGCATAACTTAGCGCGCCTTACTCGTGCTCGCAGGCATTCTATGCCCAATGGTGTCCAGCCCATGCTCGCCTCTTCCCAGAAGGTACTCGGCACGTCGAGAACGTTGCGCCCGAGCACGAAGTCGCGGCGCAACGTGAAGAGTTTCCCAGTGAGCGGCATCGCGTCGCGTCGCGAGAGTGCTAGTGCGCGCGTGCGTGGCAAGGCTTGCGTGCGCGGATGTTGGAGGATGGTATGTGCTTGCGATTCGTAGTGTGCGAGGAGTGTCGACGTGCAAGCGCATGCGCGAGTGAGAGCGTGAGAAGGTGCGACGGGGATTTGAATGCTACCAAAGACAGTGTGAATGCTTTTTCTCCCACGGAAAGGAGATGAGCTAAACTCACTGAAAAAAACGTTGTAAATGCGCGGATAGCCAATCGTTGAATCATACTACGACGAGGTATAGTGCTGAACCAAGAAAGGGGGGGCAGAATTACTTAATGCAAAATGACATTCCTCAACTTTCCATTCGCTCTCGACACGTGCACCTTTGAGTGTGCCTGCACCATGGACGTCCTCGAGGATATTGCGCTCCTGCATCTTGTGGAATCCAAAGAAGACAGCGACTCCATACTTAAAGAACACGATCTCGGCCACGTCGCCACCGGTGTTCTGGGCTCGCCCACTGGCACAGGAGGAGCTGGGCTGGGGCTATGCGACGCGAGCAAAGGGGTGTCCACGCGCTGGCCACGTTCACGCGACTCGCCGTCGACCTCGCTTTCCTCGGGTTCGTGCATGGGCCGTTCGATGGGTGGCTCGCTCGTCAAGCTCCGCGCGATATAGCCATCATGCGATACGAATCCATCCTCGGGTGCGCGTCCCGGGAAGAAGTATGAGCCCGGGTAGCCGTCTTCTTCAGCCTGAGACCTGTGCGACGGAGTGGGAACCGAGGAGCGCACTGTAGCCGCGGGGCCGCAACCAGGAAGCAACGGGAGGTGATACATTTGGCCAGCCCCACGTGTACTGTGCAAGGGACGGGGGCAAGGGGGAAAAGTTGAAGGACAAGGGGTCGACGAGGAACGTACGACATAGAGAGCCTCATCAAACGAACGAGGGACAACATTTTGCTCGCGCTTGAGAAAGTTGGCAAGCAGGTTCATGCGAAAGCCATCCGCGAGCCAGTAAGCGGTGATGCGGCGGCACCCAGCTCGGCGGCGCTCTGCCTTGGTCATGCGTTCCGTGGTGCTCCTATGCTCGCGCATGCGCACGCCTGCGTCTGTCTCGTAGCGATGGATCTCGTCATCTTCGCCTTGTTCTGCGGTTCTGCGGGTCTGGGGCGGGTCTGGGGGTCGGACAGGAGCTCGACGAGTCTTTGATGAGTCTTTGAGGTACGCTGGGTAGCGGCGGCTTTGGGAGCTCCAGTAGGAAGAGATGATTTACGCAGATATGGGGAGGGTGAGCAAGGCGTGGGGGGATTGCTGCCCAGACGACTCCAAATTGAGCAACCATATCCAAATCTGGCACTTCAAAGTGGCTCGAAACGGCTTGAGCTGTTTCTGAGGAACCAGTGCAATTGTTTATGAGTGACCCTTGGGTCAAGATGGATATAAAGATAAAAATATGAGGTACAGGACCACAACGGTAACTGGATCCTACTGAGGATAGCAGAAAGGGACGAGGTAGATTCCAGACACAGAGTCAAGAGTGGCTGACAACTCTCCAAATCGAGCAACCATACCCAAATCTGGCACTTCAAACGGCTCGAAACGGCTCGAAACGGCTCGCGCTGTTTCGAGCCGCGAGCCATTGAATGGCTTACCTCGGCTCAGATACGGCTCCGGCTCGGCTCGAAACGGTTTCGAGCCGAGCCGGCGACAGCACTACACGTAGGTGGCGAGGACTCGAGAAAGAGGATGCGTGGGGTGGCTTGCGTGGGGGTGGGATCTGTTGTCTTGCAGCGGCGGTGGTGGGGTCGTCTCCACTGCAGGTGTTGGCAGCAGACATGGGCAAGAGCGCGCAAACGGATGGGGAGGCGATGTGGGAGGCAGCGTGCGGTGTGCTGTTGGCGTTGGCAACTGCTTCTCCTGCGGCGGCGGCTTCTGCTCCTATTGTGGTGTGTCATGGCTAAGTTTGTGGCCAAGGCCTTCTTTGTCTTCTGGGGTGGTGCTGGTGGCAAGGGGTTGCGACGGTGCGGCGGTGCTGGTGTCGCACAAAACTACTAAAGCGGTGGCTGAGACTGAGAAGACTGAGGCTGAGACTGAGAAGGTGGCGGCAGACTGAGCTGGTGCGACAGTGGAGGCGGACGGGGCAGAGGCGACGACTGAGGGCGATGCAGGGGCGATGGCAGTGGTGGCTGACAAGGGCGTGGTGGCGGTGGCTTGTGAGATGGTGGTGGAGATGGCAGCGTGTGGCGCTAAGACGTCGGTGGCTGAGGCTGAGGCTACGGTGACGGCTGACGAGACTAAGGTGGCTTGCAATGCTAAGAGTGTGGTGGCGGCGGTTCACTGATCTGAAGCTGGGGCGACAGAGACGGCTGGCAAAACTAGGGGCGCGGTGGCGGCGGCTGAGACTGAGAAGGCTGAGGCTGAGGGCAGGGTGGAGACGGTGGCAGCTGGCGATGCTGGTGCTATGATGGACTGGGCTGAACTGACAAGTACGGGTGAGGCTAAGACGGAGACTGATGCGAAGTCGGCGGCTGGCATGACTGAGGCTACTGTGGCAACGGATGAGGTGACGGATGAGACTGAGGGCAACAAGACGACTGAGGGCGCAGGAGCAGATGAGACAAAGGCGGGGGTGGCAGACAAGGCTGTGAGGGCTGAAGTGGTGGGCGGCGCTAAAATGTCGGTGGGAGAGGTTGAGATGCTGGTTGTGCATGGAGCTGAGACAGTGGCCATAGCAGGCGACACTGAGGGCGCGGGAGCTGGTTGGGCTAAGACGGGGACAGTGGCGATAGGCGATGTCACGGCTGAGGCTACAGCGGTGGGGACAGACGAGGTGGCGACGATGGTGAATGTGGGCAATGCTGGGATGGCAAGGGCAGGTGGAGCCGAGGCGATGATGGCTGGCGAGTCGAGGATGGCGGCGGTGAATGAGGTGACGGGAACGGCGGACGAGGTGGGAACCACAGGGGCGATGGGCAAGGCAGGCGAGGCGGAGGTGATGGTGCACGATGTAGGGACGGAGGCTGGAGCGGGCATGGGTGCAGGGTATGTGTATGGTCAGAATGGAGAGGTAAGAGGGGCAATGAGTGGCTGGCCATCACTCCAATCACACTGAAAACAATGTTGCACACCACAACACTTGAGTCAAAAACACTATGGGGCTGCCTCAAGACAGCTCATGGGTACAACATGAGGGAAAAATAATAGATATAGACCATGATTTTGAGTTGTAATTCATCTAATACACATGTGGAGGTGGCTTGAGTCCAGCTCCACCAATTCTCCCTCAAATCTCATGAAAACAATGGGGCTGCCTAGCCCTCATTCAGGTGATTCAGGGACAATAATTTTCATATGAATTGAAGCTGTTTTGAGTGAGATATTCATCCCGCATGTTTGAGGGGGTTTCTGCGCCGATTTGGGTGGAATTCAAGCTCTGCCAACTGCGCTGAAAACGGCAATAACCATTTGGAGAATCTGATCAGCATAGAATTTTGAACGAAATATGATATGTATACTGTCTGGTCCCTGAAACTTCTTGATCGCTGCATGGCTTATTACACTTTGTTCCATTACATGATGGTTATTAATACTTGACCCTCATGTGGGCGCACAAGCTTGAGAGTTGATCAAGTTGTCATTGAAATGACCGGAGTTTGTTACATCTTTTTGAGAAGGATCTGGCTGGACGGACTGTTAGACAGACGAGGGTTAATAGGGATTGTGACAAAGTGGATACCAAGGAAGTTGAGTTTCCACCCTTCGGAAAGCGATGCGTAGACGCCTTGATGGTGTAGATGCTGCAGTAATGGGCAGGGATGCGAACAGAGCCCACCACATCAGTCCCGATGCCCAGTCTGGAACCACGGAATGCAAGGAGCGCAGCTTCGCCACCCATAGACCCACCGGGAGAGTGTCGAGCCAAGTAAGGGTTTGTGGACCTCCCCCAGACATCGGAGGATGATTCAAAGGAAATCAGAATAATGGGGACGTCCGTTTTGACATGACAAGTGACAAAGATGGATGGTGACAAAGATGGATGAAATGATGAAACTTTAATTGTCTCTCCTGTATCCTCATTACTCATAATAATTCACTCCTGCTGCACAAGCTCAAACTCTGAGTCCTCTTTTTGTCACACCGAGTAGTTCTGACATGGGGTCCGATGTATACTCTCTCCTTCTCACCAGCACCGGTTTTGGTCGGTAACCTTCACCCATGTAAGACGTTCCTAATTTCCCTTTGGCTGATGTATATGTTCTGTACCTGCCACGAATCCTCTTCATGTCATGATATTCACTACTGAGGTCCCCGCATTCCACATGGGAGACGTGCCACGAACTGGGGCTGTCTGTCCTCTTTGATATGAGGCCAACCAAGATGCATCACCTCTGCCAGATCATGCAAAAGTCAGATGCAGCGAATGCATCACCACTCAGTGTCCCTGTAGCTTACGACAGAAGCCTTTTGGCACGGCACAGTGCAAGGCCGGTGCCAGATTGGAGGTCCCGTCTATCTGGACTTGCTTGACTTCATTTCCCAATGGACTGTTGAGGTGAAAACACTGTAAACAGTCGTTTCTCGCAGGGTGCCCCTGTGGTAGTCCCATCTGCAAAGGCTATTTCTCGTCAGTTGAGGTCCTCCTTAACACCCTGTCGCTGCTCTACACACCGCAAAGCCCATGCTGGATTATTTTTGTTCTCGAACAGGCTGTTACTCGTCAGCACAGGTCCTCTTTTACTCCTTGAGCCGCCGCAAACCCCATGCTGTCCAGATTACACAAAGCTTTGTTCAGAAGATCTATCCCATCGCCTCGTCTCACCCTCGTCGTCACTCGTTATTCACCCTGTCATGCCCTTTGTCGCTATCGTCCTTGCACTTGCTGTCACGGTAACTAGCCGTGTCAGTTCACAAGCAGAAAGCAAGTCGATGATAGAGAGGTGTTTCAAGAAACGGGCTGGTTCCCGTGTATAATGAGTAAGGATCCCTGCAGCGGTCGAAGTGTTTTATGCTAAACAGGTTATGGCCAATAGACCCTTCCTAGTACGACTCGGTCCGTTGAGAAGCTAGGGTAAGTTTGTAATGGGATAGACTAGGGCTGGTTCCACTAGCTATATGCGTTCAAGTCCGTCGGGACTTTGAACAACGCAGAGAGAGTAGAGGAAGGTAGGTCTTAAAGGAGGAGAGCTCTTCTCAGGAGAGTGAAGAGAGACTCTTAGGGAAGGAAGGGAAAGGCGAAGAGTAGATGGTAGATGGTGTGTTGAGAGTTGATGAAATGGAGAGGTAGTTGTGGGTTAAGTTTGTGAGAGTGAAGTGGGTTGCAGGCGAATATGTTTGGACAAGAGTAGGTTGGATTCTACAAGAGACCAAGCTTAGGGCTTTGGTCACAAAGTACTGAGCTTACATATACAGGAGAAGCGCAGCAATAGCTGCGCTTTGACTGTGCTACTAGTATAGTAGGAGTCATAATAAGTAGGAGTCATAGGAATGAGGCCACGAATGAGTCAGAACCAAGTGACTGTGCTGCACAGTAGGTGCGCAGCATTGCACAGTCGAAACTAAGAAGTGAACATAAATGGAAGAGAACCAAACAAAGGGAAAGTAACAGCAATCCAGTGTTACCTGGACGTGTATGGATCACATGATAACACAGAAAGGGTCACAAGACGTAAGAGATCACAAGACCAGTAAGTAAAGGGACGTACGCAAGCAAGCAGTCCGTAGCAAAAAGGTAAGAAGTAAACGTAAAAGGAAAATGGTGTAACACTTGCCCCCATTTTCGTTGCCACTGCTATTATCGTCCTCATCATCCATGCTCTGAATCGGCAGCGCACTGGTACCCTGAGGCACGCTGCTGCCTGGTTGGGATGCACGGCTGAATCGTTTCTCCCTGTGGAACATGTCCTTGTATAGCTTTACGATGAGTTCATTCAAATTCTATTTGATGTAGAAACTATGGGGTTTAACGAGAGTGGGAGAAACGACAGTTTTTGTGAGTGAGTGCCGTGTCCGAAGGGAGGCCTACACGTTCGCACTCGCGAGGGTCGCTGAATAAGCAATGACTGTGCTCAGTGACTTGCGCGCATAAGCGATCACTAAAGATATATTACCTGAATAAGCAATGACTGTGCTATCCAGGTATGAGCTCTTATGGAACGTAAGAAAAGGGTAGCTAAAAGAACGTACCTCAGTGACTCGCGCGCGTAAGCGATCACTGAGGGAAGGTAAATATTCTGTCTACTCATATAAGTAGGAAACAGGTGCGGATTCTGTAAGTCCGCGGACGAAGGGTATGCAAGAAACGGGACAATGATCAAGCCAATAGACATCTAGACTAGTTAATTAGTCTAGGTACTAATTGTTGTAAATAGCTAGATCCACTTAGGGTGGCCTAATGGCACGGGTATATGTATCGACTGAGGGGACAACTCACTCGTTCTCGTGCGCTCGCGATCGAGTTCACTCGCGCTCAGGAATTTTACAACATTTGAATCAGTGATAATCTCAGTGATTGATTGACATGCAAACACACTTATAGGGACGTGCATCCAGCGAACGACATCTCCCCCAAATGGGCCCACACAACGAGTAGTGCCAGCCCCAGGATCAAGGATGTGGGTGTGGCCGACAGTTCTAATTTCAGGATGACAGTCATGTCGAGTGTTGTTGTGGTGGTGGTGGTAGTGAGTCGACGTGAGCGCGATATGGTGGGTGAAGTGTGTGGGTGTGCGGTGCTACCAGCAGCCGCTCGGACTAAACAAACGTATGCAGGAACATGCATCCGACATGTGTAGGCGACCGTCCGCACGTGCACCAAAAGTTCTTGCACTGCACCCAGCTCTCCATTTTCCGCCTTGAGCTTAACAGCCACCAGGAGTTTGGTCTAGAGTCGTGACTCAACCTGGATGACCCCAATATAAGGTGACCCATCTCTCCCTCATTTCACTCCTGTCTTAACATCAAGAAGTCAACCGCTACCCAGATCAGGAAGCCATAGACGTTGAAAGAGGACTTGTGGGTTTTTTCTTCTCGTCGACTTCAATTTCTCCCTCATTCATCTATCCCGATGCCCACAAGCTCCTTCGTAGTTCTTGCAGCGCGAACGACGACAGCTCTGAGAAGCAATGGTTCAACTCACTCTTGGAGTCGCTCAAACACAAAGACTCCGATGACTCGCATGAAGCTCTTCTCCATGTCGGCAGCGACGACGAGGACGACTTGCCTCCTCTGACACCTTCGGCCTCTCCCAGCCAAATCTGCTCACTCTCCGAGTTCCTTTGAATGTGCTTCCGAGTACCTTGCACGCCGCACATACATCTCCGCCAAGCCACTTTTCCTTGGCCCACATTGGCCAGAGGACTTCCGCCTGAGGGCAACATTCGACCGCGCGTGCCAGCAGCTTGTCAAGACACTCATGAGTGCCATGTGCCTTCTCTAGGTCAGCCGCGCGGTGCCAAAGGTTGCGGCGGTCAGGAAATACATGCAGTGCATATGCAAGCACTGCACGCGCTGTGCCATGGGTAGTATGCTGTGGTGTCATAGGTGCAGTGTTGTATCTCATATGGTTGCTCTTTGTCTTCGTGTAACATGTATGGTCTCAACACATGTAATCCCTTCCTCATGTATATAATTTCCCTAGCTGCCTCTCTTGAATCCAGTGGATTCCCCGTCACCCTCCATCCTTGTCTGCTGTCTCTCAAGTCTTATTAGCTTGCTCTGTTCCTTGGGACACTGAATGTCCATCCTCATCCGGAATCATGAACTCAGCGTACCTTTTTTGGGTTCACTACACCGCTCACTGGGGATATTGAGATGATTGGTGAACAGAGAATAGGTCAACCAGATTGAGTGTATGGTAGATGACATGTAAAGGACTGAAAGATGGTATCATACAGGAAATATTTCTTTGCAACGAAGATAAAGATCTCCTGTGTGGTCAACGACATCCATGACAAAGTAATCTCCAGCTTTATCAAAGTCTGGGATGAGGGGTGCACCACGCAAGATAGATCGCACAAAGATAAATTCTGTTTTTGATTGGGCACAAACGCGGTGGAGTCTTAGGTCCCGATCCTTAGCAGGTGGCGTATGGATCGGATTGTCAAGGGGTTGCACTAAGCAGATGGGAAAAATTTGGTCAGGTACAGAACAGGAAAATATGCGCAGGAGCTGTGCAAAGATACAGCCGTTGGTGGTCTGTACAATCACAAAATCGCGTCGTTCTCGGCCATGGAAGCAGGGGCTACAATAGACAATATCTATATATTGATTGAAGTCCACCCTGGACTCGTAAACGATCTTGATGGATCGGTATTCGATAATCTAAGAGGTCTCAAGAACCACAAGATAAAGAAGCAAGGGCATTGTGCACAGGGTGATCTGAGTCAAGGTTGATCATTGCATATGACGAGGGGATTTGAAGGTATACCACTTGAAGGCGTAGCCAATTGGAAAGCTGCTTGTCAAGACACGTACTGCTGATCCGTGTGGACTCAGGAGCAGGTGGGCAAGGGTCGGAACAGATGGTACGCGGCGTAGGCGGCGTTGAACAAGAGGACGAGCCAAATGACTAAGATGTACCAGATGGGGACTGGTACATGTAACTGGAGGCAGAGGTGAAGGTTAGAAGCCAGTGCAACGAGGGGGCTTTAAACAAGGCGGTCATAGAAGAGTACCTTGGAGACAAGGGAAGTCTTTAAACTGAGCAGTCGCGGGGGAGTACCCAGGAAGATGAGAGTATCACAAATGGACAGTCTGATGACTGCCATGCTTCATTGGGGTTTATATACAGTGTACAGGGTTGATTACAAAGAACTGGGACTATTCTAGACTCTTTGGTACCATCCAATAGGACTACAGAGGCATAAACTTGCTTGTGTCAGTTTCAGGCTTACTGAGCGCATTACTGATCATTGTGGAGCGATGACATCATTATGATGTCACTGTGGAGCACTTAGTGAGCCTATGAGGTCACTGTGGAGTCGCTCAGTCAGCCATGATGTCATTGGAGCCTTGATGACGTCAGATGAGTTATGCAACAGTTTCTAAGAGTTTGTGCCGCTGTTTTGGGTTCCTGGTGGCTGGGTGACCATGTGGCTGCCACGCGATGATTACCCGATTAGGAAATGGGTGCCTGGTCGTGTTATAGTGCCTTTGCAATAGCGATATCTTGCACTGTGGGAGGGATAACCCAGAAAATGGAAGGGAGCTGGTAATGCAAACAAAGAGAGGTTTCTCTTGAGTGAAATAGGACCATCTACGGCCAGGACCTGGCCTTGGTTCGTAACATTCATCCCCTCTTTATAGACTTGTTGCTCCTGCAATGGTAGGGACTTGTTTCTTTGGAAAGTGGAGTAGTTTGCATATGAAAAGTCGAAGTCTGTTGGTTCATGGGGAGTTCTCTCCTGTTCTATGGATTGCTTTGGGGATAGCTGTGGTCAATTGAGTGCATGTGATCGCAGGGGTTCTCTGAAAACGTTCATTGGTAACAAGGATAAAGATAGTCATCGACAGAGGTCATGATGAGAGTTGTTGGTTTAGGGGTTACTCCTGGTGGGGAATCGTTTTAAGCGCTTTCAGATATTTCCAATGGAAGTCTTTGACAAGTGATTGCGCTCTTGATAGGTTAGAGGCTGGTTCCCAAGTATTTTCTGCAGCCGTGTACCCTTTCCATTTAACTAGGTATTGAATCCCTTTGTGGTTCGGGGAGAGTCGAGAGTTTAAGATCTGTTCCACTTCGTATTGTTCTTCTCCTTCGATTAGTACCG
>JAGFNK010000787.1:0-21823 GCA_025769875.1 Russula earlei | reverse complement strand
GATAATTGTTCTCGCCGTGGGCGCCTATAGGGCGGTCCCTTACGCTTAGAGGTGAGATCATTAGTGGGTCTGAGCGTCAGACTGCGTAATAAAAGGTCCATACTTACCATGAGGTTTTATCAATGTATACGATCGACCACGCCGAGCGTGCTCTTCGGCAACACGATCCGACCGAGAAGACCCTCAAACGATACAGTATTCCTGTACTACAGGAGTTATGTGTCAAGCGCGGCATCGATGTGGGTGGCTCGAGTCGCCCGCTGAAGAAGCCATATATCGATGCACTATTGATCCACGTGAGATGAACTCACCGTCGCTTGTCCTTTATTCACCATGGAAGCTAGCGTGGGCAGCATAGTCGCAGGGACAGGGATCAATTAAGATTGAAGATTCGACTTCCGAATTTCTTGCCTCAACGCGTGATTACTCTCCCAAGACCTGACGGCACCTCTGAGCAGAGCATCGCCGATGAAAACCGAGGCCATCAACAGCAAGAACACAGCGATGAACCAGCAAGCACTTTCCGATTTACACAGCCCACAGCAGCGGAGCATTCACACAGCGAGGTCGACACATTCTACGTCCGGCATGCATTGACTCCAGCACCGACAGACGATCAAGAGAAGATGCCTGACGGAAATACTGATTGTACGTCTGCTCCTGGGTGTCAGTCAAACACAATTGCAATTCCAAGCAAACGATCCTACCCTTTTGGGAAGGATGCGCCGAGGAAAAAAAGAAAAGTGGAAAGTTACATCCTTGTGAGGATTTACGAACAACGAAAGGACCTGGAACATATGAATGAGATCGAATATCCCTTGACGCCAGACGGTGGACTTGATCTTGTGGGGTTATCTCAAAAATTAAACGTCAGACAGTGCCAGGCAAGTCGGTTCAATATCATACCGATCTGTGGCGTTGGCTATGCTGACTGTCTCCTAAGGTGCTGGACGCCCGCTCTTCACGACCGTGGTTTAGCAAGCGCCTTGTTTTGGAAAGCGGTGCCATTAGGCTGTTGAAAGCAAAAGAAGGGTATTTACGGGTGGTAGTTCAATCATCCTCGTAGCTGCTCAGTGATCGGAGGGTATAAACCACTACTGCAAGATCCCTGTTTCAGCCAACCCCATGCCTCTGTCTGTCCAGATATAACGACCCCTCGTCGTCATCCCAAATTTACAGGCTTCTTTCATGCCGGCATTAAGTATCCACTGTACAAGAAACTGTGCATACAACCAATGCGTTTGTCCGACGGGATAGGACCTCAAATTATAGGAGTGTTACGATAGACTGGCAAATGATGGGGGGAGACGGAAAAACGAACATGATTGTTGTGGAAGGTAGCGGCTGTCTCGTTGCAACGGTCCATGTTATGAGGAGACATAACATCTATCGAGAATGTAACATGAACAAGGCAGGCGAAATGGATTTCTTTGACATGGGGTGCCATTATAGACCATTTGCTTTGACACTGCTTTGGTGTCCGGGTCGCTCCCATGGCCTTTGAAATGGAAACCCAAAATCCTCGAGCGGACATGTCCGATTTACCTTCCCGGGCCAACTCCTCAATTGCGTGATGAAGTTGGCCTTCCTCCTCCGAAGACCAGGCTCCTTTTCCATACAGATGCAGCGTCAGAAGGTCTTGATAGAACACATATCAGGAGACATACCTCTCCGTCTGATGCCCTGATATTGTGTGTGTTGGCGAAACCGGTCGCTACAGTCGGCCGGTGAGCGCTGCACTAATTCTGCGACGGCAACCCAGTCATTTCCTTTCTTCTGGACAGCTCTGTTGGGAGGAGGGAGATAAGAAAGGAAACATGTGGAGACTGACAGACGTCTCACCTGCGCAGCTGCTCATCCTCCGCAGCCCCCCACTTCCCTGCTTTAGCAAGGGGATCACGCGCACGCCGAACGTGGTAAAAGACGGACTTGACCCCCCTCTGGGGCACGGCACGAGCTAAAGCACACATATAACACATATATCGGCATTACTTGAGTATACACCGACCGATGCGGCTCCAAAACCCATTAGTAGGCTGGGAAGAGTATATGAGATCATCCAACTGCTCGTCATCCAGGTCATTTTCCTAAACGGCAGTGCGTTAGCAAAACAAATGATGATTCCAATGCATTGCGCACCTTCTTGTACGTCCCTAATGCGGCATGAACTTGTCCTACCTCCTCCCTAGTGAACGGACCCTTACGACATGATATGCCTGAGCAAGTTGAAAATCACGTCTGAGGCTAGAAACTTCAAAAGCTCACTCACCAGCGTCCCCGAATTGCTTGACACTCATCCATTGTGTTGCTAGGAACTCGGGTATGTCCTCTGGAGATACAGTACAATGCTGATTCATATGCTATATTTCCTGGAGGACATTAGTGAATGCGGAGGGACATACTTCGTTCCGACATACGCAATTGAGTATAACCAGGTGGAACGCAAAAAGGGGAAATGTTCATAGGTGGCGAGTTAAGTATCTGTCTACTACACGGCCGCTACGAGCCGGAGTCGCGGGCCGAAGTGGCCACAGGAAGGAATTATTGCAGCAAGTCCCAAGTCTAATATAATAAGATTATTTCAGTGTCTCACTGTGGGGCACGAACACTGAGGATCCAAGGCGAACTATCTGAGTGTACAAGTAAGGCCGCTACGAGGTACGCGCATGCACGCGTACGCACTGGTAACTACATTTCAACTATGGACGGTGTTCTTTAATGACAGGTAAAGCAAATGTCCATGTGAGCGAATCAAGTCCCTTTCCGTTCGCTAGGTGCAGCCTCGGCATGCGTGTGCATACAGGCGCGCGCGACTTCGACACGTCATACGGTCTGTGCGCAAGCGCGCGATGGGTGGTAAGGACGAAAAATGATAACTAGGGGTAATGTGTCACAGCGACAATAAGAGGAATGGGGACATACAGGACATCCTAGTTGGGTTCGCAGTCGATGTAGATAATGTCCTGCTCAGCAGGGCCTTGAGGAGAGGCGATGGTCTGGAGGCGCGCGCGTTTACGCTGCCGGGATGAGCTTGATGCTGATGTGGGAGCGGGGTCCACAGCCTCACGCAGCCGGTCGAGATCCTGCTGCACACCTTGGAGTTCCCTCAGCACACCATCGAACTCCTGGCGGAGAGTGGTGAGCTCTTTGAAAGCTTCATCGCGCTCCTCTCCGAGACGATCAATCCGTTGCTGGAAAGGCTGAGCCTCCGCGCGGTCACGGGCTTCCCATGCGCGGGCCATTGACTCGTCGTCCTTGTGATCGTCGAGATGGAACTGCAAGTGGCGGCACACATGACATTGTTGGCCATGTGTGATGATGCGACGAGTCTGGTTGTAAGTCCAACGTAGGACTGGAGGGGGAGGACGACCAGTCTGTTTGGTTCTGGCCATGTATAAGAGCTGAGTGAAAGACAAGACAAAAGAAAAAGGGAATCGCGGAATTACGTTGTGCCTGCTCGACTCTCCGCCCGTCGGGAATATGCTTATTGAAATGCAGGGGCCTCCTTTTTAGGAAATAGGTATGATCTGCACGCATGGAGGGAGAGGGAAGATGCAAGCGAGCGACTGTGGGAGAGAGAGAGGAGAGTGAGTCCAGGGAAGATCAGAGTGCCAGCATGAGGAGGTACGTACGTTCTTGCGGGGTCAACCAATATACCCCCCCCATTCACATGTGCAACGCAACACATATGCACATATACGTAAAACACATATCGATATCAGCAATGAGACGTAAGTTTACAACATCCTGCTCATTAAGGTATGAAATGGCAAGCAAATAAATAAATAACACGGGGTTGTGAGGCCGCAATTATATGGACCCAGGAGAAGGGGAGAACTGGGAAACATGAGACATCCACTTAGCCACAGCGACGACCACTACATACCACCCCAGCAGACTACCGTCCTCAGAAGCCTGAGCACATTACGTCGCTATTTAGCCAGTGACCGCCTCTGAAACACGATGTACGCGCTGTGAGATACAAATTCGGATTCCAAACAAAATATGAACGATCACTGACTCGTGGTGGAACAAAGGGGAGACCTGATTCGTGAGCGCAAGGTTAAGTATCTGTCCACTACACGGCCTGTGCAAACCGGAGAACGACGGGCCGTAAGTGCCCTATCACCATGCGGCGATAATTGCCCTATCACATGCGGCGATAATTGCCCCGATGACGGAGATATGCGCTTTCATGCAAAATTCTCCTGGCAAAATGCTGGATCTGGCGTGCTCACGTATGTAAAGTGTTTTGTGAATCTGGTCAGGAATGCTTGTCGTTCGGCCAGCCCTGAGGCAGATCTATGATCCCAGTGACGTCGTACGCTTTTGCCGGCCATAGTGCCGAGTGCACGGAGTTCATATCAATGGCATGTATTAAGTTTGAAGCGTCATATCGTAGTAAATCTACGAGGACTGTATCAAACCATGGAACATATTGACATTGTCATGAACAACCTGCTATGGTACATGCTATATCATATATCAATCCTGTGAAGTCCTGGAGTCAGAGCAGCGATGAGTCATAGCAATAGGTGGGAGTGGAGGGGGGACATACGGTACATCCTGCTCAGATTCGCAGTCAATGGCAATGACGTCCCGCTCTGCATGACATAGTGGGGTTGAGGAGTCTTGATGAGCGATGGTCGCGAGGCGCAGGCGTTTATGCTGTCCGGATGAGCATGATGGGGAGGCGGGAGTGCAGCCCACAGTCTTGCGTGGCTGATCGACGGCACGATCCACAAGGGCGCGCTGTAGTTCGTTGCGCGCGTCGAGGCTCTCCTTCAGCTTCGTTCGCGCATTTCCGAGTTCCTGACGCAGCGCCGCGAGCTCTTCGAGGAAGTCGTCCCGCTCCTGTTCGAGACGATCAATCCTTCCCTGGAAAGGACGAGAAGCGGCGCGGTCACGGGCTTGATATGCAGAGTCCAGCGACTTTTCTTCTTCAGACTTTTCTTCGTCATCCATTGTAGCTGCGAGGTGATGCTCCTGCCACCTCCGGCAAGGAATGCAGTGGGACGGATGTGTGATGACGCGCAGCCTTTCGTTGTATCTCCAAGTCCAAGTCAAAGGCTTATGATGATAAGTCTTTTGGCCGCTTCTGCCAAACGGGGACCATGACGCGGACATAAAACCACCGCGTCTGTGAACAAGAATTTCTTTGGCTTCGGACATGTCTGAGAAGGGACCTCGAAATGGAGAGCTGCGAGGAGATGTGAACGAAAAACGGTGGGGGCGGGATTTACGTATTGAGCTCCCGCCCGCTCATATGTTCCTGCCACGCTTTCTGAGTTATGCATTCGAGGCCGAATAGAATTGAGTGAGCCGAGCTACTGATTGGCTCGTGGCTACGTGGGCTAGTTAGCCGTGGAATTCCCAATTGCAGCACGAACCACATCGCCGGCAATGTGTGATGATGTGTAGTGTCTCGTTGTTAAGTCCGATGTGGGACCGGCCTCAGAGGACAAGCGGTTCTGTTTAGTTCTGGTCCGAGTGAAAGATAAGACAACAAAAAAGGGAATGTGGAATTTACGTACTGCCTGCATGTGCCTCGCATGAGAATATGCTTATTGAAATGCAGTGGCTTCCTTTTCTGGAAATAGGTATGATCTGCATGCATGGAGAGAGAGGGAAGAGGAAGGGAAGATGCGAGCGAGCGACTGTGGGGGAGAGAGAAGAGAGTGATTCCAGGGAAGATCAAAGTGCCAGCATGAGGAGGTACGTACGTTCTCGTGGGGTCAACCAATCCCCCCCCCCCTCACACGTACGTACGCAACACATATGCGCATACAGATATTGATATCGGCAATGAGACAAAGTTATTTCATGAGTAAATTTACAACATCCTGTTCATAAAAGTATGAAACGGCCCCAGAAGCCTCCAGCTCAACAGTGCAGCACCCGTGTTTCGACTCGATCACTTTCCCCACTTGCCCAGTCCAGCGGTGTCCGATAATGAGTACCTTGTTGCCTTCGGATGGCGGCCACGGGATTAGATAGGTTGGGTTGATGGAAATCTGGGCGGGTCTCCCCCTCTGGATCACAGAGACGACAACTTCATTCGGTTGTGCTTCGATCTTTTGCCTTGCAGCTGGAACTGTCTTTGCACCAAGTCCCTCTATCTTGGCATGTAAAGATGACGTTGGGACACCCCGAACATAAAATGGGATACATTCCTCACATAACCGTTCCTGGATTTCTTCCGCAAAGAGCCAGTGTTTCCAGACTCGTTTGGAATAAGCATGAAGAATTCAGTATTCACCAAAGAACTCACCAGGTCCTTGAGGCAGGCTCCAAGGCGAGGATGCGCTCTCCTCGTGTTCCACAGGTTCTGGAGTGATTGACCTCGGTAGATCTTCTGGAGGAGGCGTAAGGTTGGAGCGACTCGACGACGCTATCGACATATGTCTATCGAAAACGCTTGTGAGGGGAGACGTAATGAATGGGTCATCGTGGTTCGTGAGGAACTCACTCGAGTTGAATATCATCAAGCTTGACCCGTTGGCGTAGTGGGCCATGAGACATCAGCTTTGCATCCAATTCAACGTCGACACTACTGCCGTCGTCTGCTTTGACGAGACCATGATACCCCTTTAGGGGACCTCTGATAATAGAGACTCTCCGTCCCTCCCAAACGCCATTGCGCTCGGGCTTGGGCAGAGCCGTGGTTTGGACGCCCGAAACTGCTATGTCGTCTTGGTCAATCAGAACCTGAAGACTGTCTGTATTTGCTGGAAGAATGGATCTCAATAAACTCACGCGCTGCCCGTTGGTCTCGTCTATAATCTCTGCTCTGCCACCAGAGATTTGCGTTACAAGGCCCCTGCGCGTGGCCCCACCTGCCCCAGGAAATTCGACATACAGACCACGCTTGAGTTGGAAAAAACGGTGGGGAGCAGTGTAAAACTGAAGGCTAAATGCTGATGTATTAATCTATACGACCAAGCGTCAGTGAGCGAGACATCAGCGAAGCAGAGAGGAGGGATGGAGATGCACACCTCTGTATTGGTTTTCTTATCCAGAAAACTCACTTTGTGTTCCTTGTGATCCACGGTAATGACCATGCCAAAGCAATCCAACCAGTGGATCTTGACATAGTCGCCTGCGAGAAAATAAGGAACCAGCTCCCGTAAGGTGATACTGATTATAAGGCCAGAATCCTGTTCGGGAATTTGAGTGACGACGTCCGCAACATTGTTTTGAATGTCTCCGATTCGGCCAATAATACCAGCATATTCGCCCGATATCACAAGGATCCTGTTACCTATCTGAACTGAATCCTGGGCGAAACGTCTGAGACTTGCAGCGAACGCAGGAAGGCCTCGAACCCTATCTGATCGCGCAAACGGAGTGATGTCGAAATTGCAACGCTCCAAAATGCGAAGGAGGGACCATGGCAGAAGCTCAAATGCGAGCCCATCCTGGTACAAACATCCTTTGAAGCCGAACTGGCCAGGCCCGAGAACTTTGACTCTGTTCTCACCGTATTGTTGGGTGAGTTCTCCGGCAGTCCATGCTCGTGGAGACGGACGCCCATCTCTCTTCCGCTTGCCCCCAGGCTGAGGAATTCGGGGGACGAAAGCCACGACAGCGTACCACTGGTTCATTGGGACGCTCGATTCACAGATGTAGCCAATGTCATCACGATACCGTCCAGCTAGACAGCGTACCCATTGTCCTTTCTCTATCCGAGAGCACGATAGGGGACGTGAGGAGAGTACTCCGACGCACTCTGTAGGCGGGATAAAGATCGGCTGCTTGTCGCGGACAGTGACCAAGCCATTCACCGCACGACGAACATCTGTGATATTGAAGGCCTCAATAAACACATGTCCTGGCACGGAAGACAGAGCGAAAGCCGACGTGACGGCTGGGGGGTGGATCTCGTTAGGGACGAGGCATCGGCGGCATATCTGGAACACAACATCAGCTTCTCGCCCAAGCTGCCAATTGGTTGTTAGTACCGCCCCTATGAATAATGCAGTCTCACTGACCTTCACCCTGACAGACCACATACGAGGATCATCCTCCCGTGGTACTCGAAGTGGCAGGGTCATGTCATCGGTGGTCGTATATGCAAATCGCGTCTGCCGATCCAGACCTGTGATCCTCCTTGTTTCATCCTCAAGGTCCTGGACTTCAACGCTGGGCAAGCGTGGCGGTGGGGCGTTATCCATATCATCATCTGATACAGGTTCATCCATGAGGTAACCTATAGGATATGTAGCGACCACCGCAAAGAAACTGTGAGGTGAATTACCAAAGTCGTCAACCTCCCCCTCTGACTCATACTCTTCCTCTTCGTCCTCAAGCGAAAGGATTGCTTCGAGATCGAGGAATTCACGGGCCTGCAAGAGGAATTTGCACAAGATTTAATTTGTGAACAAACTTGAAACTCACTGAGAATTTAGACATCCTTCAACAGGTATTTTAGCGCGAAGAGTGAGAGGTGGAGAGCGAACGCTTTACGCTTCGGGACTTTCCGACGACATTTTATATACACATATAAGCACAACTACACTCATACGTAATAATCACCTACTGAGATCGTTAAGTGAGGAGGGAGGGACGGTTGCACCTTCAACGCAGAGCTGGCTTGAAGACTCGCCGAGCTTCCAGCCTACCTGTCCACCTTTTAAAATATCCATACTGTTCTTCGGGAGGAACATGCAAGCGGACTGCCCTGTGCCCCATCTGGTACTCACTAAGAGCAACCAGATCACTCCGTACGCCATTGAACACGTGAATAGCGAGGGACAAAAAGTCTCTTGCCTCACCCCAAAAATTATTGATACAGCGCAAGTCGGCGAGTCGACCTTTAAGGGTACGGAGGGAACCACGTTGCATGCCAAAGATAGTCGACACCCTGCACTTTATTTCCTCCTTCTCTTGATTTACGGAAGCAAGCTCAGTAGCCAAAAGGCTCGATATGTCCAGGGCGACGGATTCCAAGAGGTGAAGGCTGTGATGAACTGACTCGCCATGAACCACAAGGCGGCGTGCATGTGTTGTCGTGGCATCCTCGGCGATCGTGAGCGCTTCGAAAATTGCACGTTCAGCCTGGCTGGCCCGATTGAACGTCACAAGGCTCAAGAAGCCCGGATGTAGATCGACTTTCAACTTGGCAACGACATAATCACTCTCGAGCAACATCCTAAGACAGACGTTGTTAAGGTATGGGTATATTGAATTAGATCGGACTTACTCGTCAATCACAGTCTTGACAAGGGCAAGGTGAACGCCGCATGCCAATTCACATGCCCATGCGCGTTGTAGAAAGTCTTTAAGCTTGTCCGATATTTCGTGACGAAGAGAGAGGTTACTTGCCCGCACGAGCGCCAGGACAGCGGAGGTGGCATTAGCGGTCTTACGAATTGCCAAGTCAATCGCAGGGCCATGTACATCCTCATTGATGGGAAATGGGGATGCAGGAAAATGGTTTATATTCTGGTTTGACGAGAATTCTCGCTCATTGCCGATCCTGGTGCAAATCAAGCTTCTGAAAGGCACGGGAAGCGCACAGACTGCCAAAGAAATCGAGTGAGTGTTTCGGGCTACCGCGTGGGCCTGTGATGCCAAGTGTGACGTAATCCCTGTCATCCCGGATAGGACAAACTGGGATACAGCGGTGAAGATGAGTATATAGTGAATTAGGAGAGCGATGGCCTTCACAGCTCCTGTCGGTGAGCCAAAATGAAGGGGGAATTTTAATATATGACAGATGACGTCGAAGGTCTGGCGTGCAAGGGCAGTATATGAGCAAACACGGGATAGGAAGAATAGTAGTGGGTGTGTCGACGCATCGCGAGGGTTGATAGTAACACCTTGGCTTTGCATTGGGAATAAGCTCGCTTACAGGGGGTCTGAATGACCGTAGATGATATTATCGCTTTCAAGCCTTTTATAGTCAGGATTGCCAACAGTGACAGTGATTAGCAATCATATCTCAAAGAGACGGGTAATGGGTAAAACTCACTGGGATGATGTGAACCATTTACAATGGTTGTGTGCGCATATGTGTATGTGCATATGAGATCCACCAAGCGCTGCGCCCGAGCAAGCCGGTAAGGGCTTCCCATGCATGCTACGCTGTTGTCGGAACTGCGACAAGCAGAGCCTGCAACAGGGTTGGAGTTGGACTCACGGGCCAGCTGCACCTATGACAATAAGCAGTATTCGACGGCATTTATTCACGGTATTCATTCACCTTTGTTCTCATTCCAAGGGTGCATTCTATCCTATCCCATATCGACTCATAATTGTATGTATTGTTCCAATCAATAAAGTCAAGCAAGCACTTGGGAACGTCGTCGAGTCGAGGTAAAAGAGGACAGACGCCCAACGCGGCGTATCATATATACCCACCCACTACACGGCCTGAAGGGGACACAATATACGTCAGCCAACAGGCCGTGTAGGGTCATGGTTTAAATAATCAGCGCGGGCACGTGTATTTCCTTTTGCTTTCTTCCTCTTCCGTTCTTCCGTTGCCAATCGCTTCAAACAACTACCTATGTCTTAAGACTAGCGTAATGTGTTTCTCTGATGATCGGAAGATGCCCTCAACACGCTGTGCGCTCTCAATTCTTGCCGATTTTAACGCCTCTTAGGATATTGTGTTTCTTTGTGATCGAAAGCGTGCAACATGTATGAGCGCGATCATTGTGCTCAAATGAACAAAAAAAAGTGAATTGGAGATGGAAGTTTCAATCACAAAGAAACATATCATTCCTAAGAGGTGTTAAAACCACTCATGACTCATGTTGGACGGACTTGGCTTGGGATTCGTAGTAGAAATGCACCCTGAAGGAATGGAGTGATCGTGACGAAACTGAATATTATCTCAAATTCAATTTTTTTTTTGTTCACTTGAGCACAATCATCGCGCATTATATGCACGGCGAAGGCGATAAGAACGGTCTTTTCTGGCTGATGGTAGAGAACGGTAGAGAACAGATTATCACGCCAGCAATGACCCCAGCCTCAGGGATTGTCGACTTCAGGCTTCAGAATACCCTTCGGTGCCATACCAGGCCGGTGAACCATCTTACCGTCAGCCCAGAATGTAGTCGGTTAATAAGCATTGGTACACTCTCATTTCTCAACTTCACCTAACCAGCTGACAAATAAACAGGCGACGATTCGAGGACTGTTGTATGGTCTGTTGCTTCGGGGGAGAAGCTTTTCGAAACCGTACGGCCTTTTAATGGCCCAGCCACAGCTGTATGTTGGACCAGTCAAGATGCAAGCCGCTTTGTCGTCGGGTTCGCCAGTGGAGATCTCCATCTCTTCTGGAGCGACAATGGAAAGGTATCGGAAGTTTCATGTTCCACTTCGATCTCATCTACAGCATGCTCTCAGTCGTACCGTGACAATGTAGGAATATCGGGAGGGAACGGGGCTGTTGAGGGCATCGCATACGATGCAATTCACGACAGGATAGCATGCATCTCAGAGAAATCTATGCAGCTGTGGAAGATCAAAGGGACCGAGCTTGTCCCAATTCTTCCATCGCCACTCATGTCCGAAGGATATGGGAAATCCGTTTACTTTTGTGACAACGGGGCAAGCGTCGTCCTCTTTTACTTAGACACACATGAGTGGTAAGTTGCACGTTCTCATTGGTTCCTCGATTGCTCAACCGTTGCAGTGTGTGTTATTCAATCGAGCCCTGGGAAAGGAGGTGGTCAAAAAGACTGACCAGTCGGATGTATGGTCTCCACAGCCGTCACTTTAATCTCGTTCTTACATATAAACAGCGGGTACGCGTCTCTCAACCGTGACGGCAAGCTCTTGCTTGTTTCCAATCTCAAAGATGGTGTCGACGAATACCAATTTCCTAGCCTGGACAAAATCCAGACCTTCACACACCCAATACAGACCAACTGTATCCTCCAGACAAGGTCTTTACCGTTATGGAATCTCGTTGTTGCAGGTGGTGATAATGGCTTCGCTCGCGTGTTCAACCGAATCAGTGGCCAGCTAGTCACCGAGATTCACCATGGAGGTGGGCGACTCCATTAACCTTCCTTGCCCATAACATATAGTTGACGTGTTATAGCTCGTGGTCAGCTCGTACAGGTTGTTGAGGTAGCTCTTGTGGCCACTGATTTGCGAGCTACATGCTCACTTTCCGAGTGCAGGCTTTTGTTGACCCTGGTGGACAATGTGTCATAGTTACGGCTGCCTCAGGTGAAGCGCCATACGAACTAAAAATATGGTTGTATCAAACTCCAAAGGTGTGTACATATGGCTGATCCCATGTGCATATGATGAATTTGGCATTTAGGCACCCGTAGCCTCAAAGGAGCCAACGCAATCTCCTCTCAGCACTTCTCTCTCGACGTGGTGGGATCGAATCGCCATTGCATTCATCGCCTTCTTGTTTTTGCTGTTTCTTATCGTTCTCGTGGGAACGTTTTTGGTAACCCATCCGGCGACGCTCTCTCAATGGTCTAGTGGGGGGTATCACCCTTGGAGATTGTAATGGAGATCATGATGACTCGTAAAATTTGTCAAAAAAAGGTGTTGTGTTAGTGACCGCGCTATGTGTGATACATGAAATCGGGCTTCTGTCTGCCGCTAGCTTCTAGAGTGTCGCCATGGCGAGTGGGTCTGCACAGAAGACATTTCGCTATGCTATCCCCGCTCGATTTTTTTGTGGATGGCGAGCGAGATCCGCCCCCTTTTGTCCCATTGAGTGAGTCATCCACAGCGCGATTGTGCATTCAAATTGCCGCCTTTTGATCTAATTTAATAGACCGTCATGTGTTTTGCCGAGTGGATTATTGTCAGCGCATATGCGTATATTAGGGGCCAATCGACCGAGTTCACATAGTGCCAAAACCCCAACTCCATATCCAACCGTCCTTTATCACCTCATGTCCCAACACGCCGGCATCCCAGTTGAGTCGTTTCTCTCATTGCGTCTTCTCTGCTGAGTAAAATTGTAGAACCGGGGGGCTCCTCGTTTCACTGTTGCCACTCGATCAGCCCGTCCCTTCGACTTTGAAGACGACGAGATGCAGTCCGATGACCCGGACATCCCCTATGATGACGACCTGAATATGGACACTGACATGGAGCATACAATTGGCACAGGTCAGTGCACGGGCGTTGACCGACTTGTGCTCAATTGTCTGCAGGCAGCCTTGGCCTTAGTATGAGCGCATTCAATCAGCTCGTTAATGCTGCTTCTGAGACAGCAGCCGTGGCGGTCATGAGAGCCATGAGAGCTGGGGACATGAATCCACCTAATAATGTTCCTGCTCCTCCTGAAGATCCAGGTACCACCGGAAACGAATTGGACACGGGCGTTCCCAAGCCTTTCCAACGTATGTGTTTCCCGGCTCTATGACCTTTTGTTGTCATCACTTTTGCAGCCCCACGCGGTAAGAAGAAGACTCCTCGTGCAAACCAGAACAAACTTGTGGATGTATGTAGTTCTACCTCCCATTCATTGTTGCTACTGACGTCTCTCTCCTAGGAGGCAATGCGCAAGTTCCTGGATAACAAAGGTGCTCTTGCAAGAAGGGATTTCTTCCCTGACGAACCCGACAAGCGAATGGTTGATGCGTTCGAACAGTATGGTGTTGGTGGCCCGAATCCCGACGCTCCTCGTGTTTCCTTGACACAGACCTTCAAGGGAAAATGGAACAAGGAGGTGGTTGACCTGCTCACGACAGCTTTTATCACGGACGTCAAAAAGGGAGCATATCAGCCCGTCCAGCACAATTGGACGCAGATGACCGAGGATAATGTAAGGAAGAGGTGCCAGAGCAAGCTATATCGCACGCAGTACATTTGCCGGACAGGAAAGCGCCCATATACAGATAAGGTCGCCCGGATGTATCAAAGGCGGCAGGAGGTTTGTCTTCTCATCGGCGCGTCGCACCTTTCACTGACCTTTCCATAGACGTACTACAGAAGGAGGAAGATATGTGAGTTTAACAGCCATAGAGACTCAGAAACATGGAAGCGTGTGGGCATATTGCTGGACGCCCTTGGCCCTCGGGGTACAAGTGATGATGAGACCGACGACGATTCAAACCATTCGAATCGAGACTCACGCTTTAAGACCCTCCGGCGTCTTGATATGGGTTTTCTGAATCCTGCCATGGCCGACATATGGGCAGCGGTGGAATCATATCCATTGTCTCTCTGCCCCTCACGTGGAAACCGGTCTTTCAAACGCATTGCGAAGGCCAAAAGTGTCAGCAAGCGTGCGCCGCTGCCAGGTCTTCCATTGAACTTTTACAACCCACAGTGGTTGCCGAAAAGTCCTCCCCACTTTCAGAAGCTTGTAAAGGCAGAGTTCCCTCTTCCCATCCTGGTGAGTTATCATTTCATTTATTATCAGAAGCTTCACATCTGTACTTAGGCCCCCTACGAAAGCGACTACATGGGGCAGATATAGGACGAAATTTCTGGTCCAAGCATGGTTAGATTGCGATTTTCCCTCTTGTGTCTTCCATTACTTACCGTACCTTACAGGTTCTATGTGATGCGGGCAATGTATGTGTGGCATAGATATGGGTGATGAAGGATTCGCATCGTATCATCGTTGTCGGGTGACTTGATATGAAATGATATACTACATCCGAGTTACATCCGAGTGTCAAGAACTAGAGGGATCTGCAGCGCTTGTCTCGATGGCGCTGAGGCCCGTCAAAAGTCCTGAAAACTAATGGTCAGTTGTGATTTCCAATCAAGATGACATGACTGACTCGGGTCAGCGGTTTCATCACCAGGATCTGGTGGTCCCAGTCTCGGTAAATAGCATGGTAGATGTCGCGATTTCCTGGCACTATCGTTACTTCTTTCTGTGTCTCCGATGACCACAGATTTGCACCGAAATCTGGGTAACGTGCGAAAGGGTTCGGAAGAGATGTCGGAGGCGCAAGATAGCGGTGAACAGCTAGGAATAGCTTTTCTTCGCTATCCTGTATAAGGAATATTGCGCGGACGATTCCCGGAACCAGGGAATTAGCACTACCCGTGTCTTGGAAGAAAATGACACCATGTCTCTTTGACGTGCGATAAGTCGTAAATTCACGGCCGTAAATTGTCACCCTGTCCTGGAAGTTGACTCCATCCTGAAAATTCCCCAATTCACATTGCAGATTGCTCTTGTACTTGTTCATTGCATCGTTAATAACGTCACTTAGTGGCCTTAATCTCGGTGTAGCCACCTTCGAGGATTCATCTATGCGGCTGTCATCTCCCTGTCCCAAAGTATCTTAGTCGAGTGCGTACCTGTTTTCTTACTGCCGAATGGACGTTCCCTGATTGCGATGCTATCTTTCCATGCATCCAGACAGCGTAAACGTTGAATAGTTGCCTGCATGGTCGACTTGGCAGAGAAGGCCGCAAACATACCCTTCTCCATTTCGCCTTTGTTTCTCGTAAGTGTGTTGCAACCGGAGGAAAGGAGTCTCACGTACCTGGCTTATTGTTCGTGTTTGAGCGCTGCAAATCACCTATGACCCTTTCGAACGGAAACATCCACCAGCCCTGAACAGGGCCATATAAACGAAGGTAATTGCCGACAAGGAGGGCATTGAGATGGTTGGGGCGGAAACGCTGGGTGGGTCGGAGCTCCCTCAGCATTTTAAGGTAATTTTTCATGGTCTTCTTATATTCTTCGATGTGCTTGGCTGATATATGTTGAGACGTTGCCCATCTGATCGCAGTGGCGAGTAGGAAAGTACTCTGCACCAGTTTCGCCCTGTATTTGTCCACCTGCGCCCCTGATGCATGTCGCAGTGTCTCGATTCGAAGCAGCGACACTGGTATGTCGAACTCGAAGCACGATCTCCATTCATCAGCCTTCAGCTTACCATGTGATACCTGCCCTAAATTAGTAGGAGGGGCCGCGTGCCAGCGAGGGCGTGTAGTAGCCACTATGTCATCCCGAATAACCTTCAAGTCGTTCGGAGAAATCCCCACTCCTTGCAATGTCTTCAAACCCCTCTGTCCTTTAGCGATCTCCTTTACGATGCCTTCGCCAACGATGTCCGAGACAGAAGAGCTCACCCGATTTGAGAGGGATTCCTAAATCACTCCCCCATATGAGCATATGTAGTGAGATACGAGTATGTCTCATACCTTAATGCACTTGATTAGATCTTCTTTACAGGGCTCACCAGACTGCTTCACGCCAACGCCCCTTTCATCACAAAGGACCTTCAGCACGTCAACCGATAACGTCGTCAGATCAACAGACTCGGGCCTGGTATGCAGTAGCATCTTTCTTGTGGCTTCTAAGTCTGACGTTGCCTTCGCGAGTTTTGGCTTGCACGTTCCTGCCGAGTCCATCCCGAGCACTGTTCGTGCATGGTATTGCAATAAGCCGATGAAGAAGAGGTGCATGCAGTCCACAGGGACCATGGTGGTAGGGTCCCAGTATTCTAGTTCCATCAGGACTGAGTGACGCACGCCAGTTTTGCTGTATAGCCGCTTCCGTTCCTTCTGTGACGTTGCATTCCGCCATTTCTGGGCATCGTCTTGAACCTCCTGAATAGTGCGCACGCTCCATGAGTCCGGATCCTCCTCTTTTGCGGTATTCCTATCAATGAAGTTTGAAATACCCATGATCTTCCGAGCCATTGGCAGGTCATTTACTGAGAGGGCGATTGCTGAGCGGACAAGTCGGCCATAAGGATAATCGTGCGTCTTGTATATTTCTCCATGTGCCCAGGATTCCTTCATGACTTCGACGAGGGGACGTAAGAACTGGTCGATTTCCTCGCCTGAAGGCTCGCGAGGCCCAGGGATGATGCCAACAAGGCAGAGGTTTTCGTGTTTATGCCGCATGTCTGGTGGCAATAGGAGGCAGGACAGGACTATGGAACCCACAGACGCGACCTTCCCAGCGATCTTATTATGATATGGGTTGAAGAAATCCACGGAGAGACACCACAATAGGCGAAGTTCGTCATGTTGTCCACCAGAGAGGAAAGGTATGCCGTCTGGCCCTTTGAGTGCCCTGACGCCATCTGCGATGACGATATCATCGACAGTCCCAGTGCGCACGCGCTCTCGAGATCGTTTAAGCGCAGCCTCTACCCCCGGTCTGGACAACAGGCGTGCTACAAAGTCATGGAAGTCTTGCATAACGAAGGGACGCTTAGGTACGCCAATGCTCTTCCCATCCGGTGTTGACCCCACTCTGAGGAGGTCAAATCTACCTCGAACTTGACACGGCTCGCTGGTGCAATCATATGGATAAACTGCGATTCCATCTTCATCTTGTGAAGGATACGTGGAGCTACATGCTGGGCAGCATGCGTACGTGATAGTCTTCGGGACTCCAAGCAATTTCCGAGCAACCCTGATGTCGCTTGGAAAGGTTCGGAGGATCTGCTCGTCGGTATTTGACAAGCTGGCCCTTGACTTTCTGAAGACCTCCTTAAGTGATTTGAGTCTGATGTTGCTCAACTTTCGAGTTGAGTGGTCCAGAGTGTCCTGGACAAGCAGTTCAAACAGACTTCGCAGTAGGAGTGAGTCACATTCTGCCAAGCTGCGAATGAATTCATCTGTTGCTAACGTCAGTGTGTGCGTATGTCCACAGCTGAGATCCTCACTCGGCGGTTCTGCACCAATTATCCTCCGTGTTGAGACCAACTTGCCTGTGTCAGCAAGGAGTACTCCTTTCAAGTCGTTCACGTCCTCAATATTCTTCTGTAAGTACATCTTCAGGCCTTCCTTCATGGTCATTCCTAGTGAACCGACTGGAAACCAGAGCGTATTGATGGCCGCCAACGTTGTCTCCATGTTTGTTCGGTGCGTTTTGATCACGTTAAGCAATGCTCTGGTAGGTGGTGATGCCAGGGCTTGACTTTTCAATGACAGCGTGGCCTGGCTTTGAGAAATGGCCCTCTTCTCCAGCTCAACCAAGGAATTCAGTGTTTTGGGGTCAGAAGTCATAAGTGATATTCGTCCTGGGGTGCTAATTTGACGGCATCTCGCATGCCCCTGGCGTGATCCCACATTGCGTGTGGTCCCCGACTCGTCAATGTGTGGCGATGATCCAGAAATTGTTTTGGATTGTTCAAACGGGTCATTCTGGACGCATATGCGATGATCTGTGTTCGCATTGGGCTGTCACAAGTTTAATCAGACATGCTACGTAAGGAATATCAAAGTTGACGGCATGCCTTATTAAGATTGTGATAAGATTGTGAGGCATCAAATTCCCCATGACGCTTTTTGGTCTTATTGTCGACAAGTTTGCCGTTGCAGCCAAAGTAAGCACAGTAGCAGGCAGGCATGATGGCGATTCTATGGTGTAATGCACCTCCGTATGGTGGGTTTTAACTGCCAAATATGAAGCCGTTCCTCAGCGCTATCCCTTCTTGAACGAATTGACGCCTTGTACATCAATTTTCGTGGCGATCTTGTTTCATGGGTCTCAGTTCTGCATGTCATGTACCCTAATGGGCTTCGTTGTTTCCTCTTTATCCTCTTGACGCTCATTTTCTTTTCTTATTCTCTCTAACAAATGACCAGTAACCAGGGATCATCGCAGCCCTACAACACTTCTATTGCATTACGTTTTGTCCCTTGTTCTTCGTGAGTGGTTGTATTTCTGAGCTTCAACAACAAACCAGGTAGGCGACGCTATTTAAAATATCAGTACTTCTCACATTAATTACTATCTTTCCCCATGCCTTGCATACGTCCTCGCTGCCATCATCGCCGCTTCCTCCCTCACTTCTCGCCGGGAACAATGAGATGCCGATTCAGTCCAGAGTTGGTTCCTCCACTGCCTCATGCCATGATGCATGTGTTCCCGACATCGGAAAATAGTCACGCCAGTGGAATGTCCATCTCCGCACCTCCATCGCCACTGACGCCAACAACGCCATCTTCACCACTCATACCCAAGCCCTCAGGAGAGGTCGGTCGCGTCGGACGTGGGGGATACGCACTCAAGAATGTCCTTGAGCAAGAGCACGGATGGGAAAGTGGACTCTACCCTAAAATTAGAGTATAACCAACTTGTGCAGGGCGCAATTATCATGCTCAAATCTTTTCAGGAGAGAGTATGCTCTCTGGCAGACACATATTTGGACACATCAGTTCCATATTCCCTTCAAATCAAGGACAAACTTATGCTTCTCTGTGAACTGGTGCGATATTTTGTCAATTGTTCAATGTAAAATTGATCATGTCAGGCAGGCTTCCACAGAATTTCCAATACTCCTCAAGTTTGAGAACAACTGGGTAGTACATGACTATCTACGTGTCTATTTGAAGAACAGCGCCCAGAAAGCCAGAAAGAATCAGCAGGATAAGGATAAGGAGCTTGCAGCTGCTGCCAAGGGCAAAGGTAGAGGTGTGTACGCTGGCAACTCCTAGAGTCCATGATTCTAATCGCCCGCTCAATCAGCCAATTGACTGGCAAGAGCTTTGCTGTATTGCAACAGACTTATTAGTCTGGAAGTCATCGCACACCTACCTTTGGCCTATGTCAGATCGACCAATGCGAATTTTATTATCTGGCAGCTCGTTTCGATTATCTTGCTTAGATCTTATCATACGCAGGGAAGACTGCCCCGTTGCGACGACTGCCCCTGCCTGATTTGGATCTGAGCCCGTGGCTCGAGCGGGCTCGAGCGGCTAACTAGCCCACTTAGCCACGAGCCAATCAGTGGCTCGGCTCACTCAATTCTATTCGGCTCGAGTGCATAACTCAGAAAGCGTGGCAGGAACATATGAGCGGGCGGGAGCTCAATACGTAAATCCCGCCCCCACCGTTTTTCGTTCACATCTCCTCGCAGCTCTCCATTTCGAGGTCCCTTCTCAGACATGTCCGAAGCCAAAGAAATTCTTGTTCACAGACGCGGTGGTTTTATGTCCGCGTCATGGTCCCCGTTTGGCAGAAGCGGCCAAAAGACTTATCATCATAAGCCTTTGACTTGGACTTGGAGATACAACGAAAGGCTGCGCGTCATCACACATCCGTCCCACTGCATTCCTTGCCGGAGGTGGCAGGAGCATCACCTCGCAGCTACAATGGATGACGAAGAAAAGTCTGAAGAAGAAAAGTCGCTGGACTCTGCATATCAAGCCCGTGACCACTGCCGCTTCTTGTCCTTTCCAGGGAAGGATTGATCGTCTCGAACAGGAGCGGGACTGACTTCCTCGAAGAGCTCGTGGTGCTGCGTCAGGAACTCGGAAATGCGTGAACGAAGCTGAAGGAGAGCCTCGACGTGCGCAATGAACTACAGCGCGCCCTTGTGGATCGTGCCGTCGATCAGCCATGCAAGACTGTGGGCTGCACTCCCGCCTCCCCATCATGCTCATCCGGACAGCATAAATGCCTGCGCCTCGCGACCATTGCTCATCAAGACTCCTCAACCCCACTATGTCATGCAGAGTGGGACGTCATTGCCATTGACTGCGAATCTGAGCAGGATGTACCATATGTCCCCCCTCCACTCCCACCTATTGCTATGACTCATCGCTGCTCTGACTCCAGGACTTCACAGGATTGATATATGATATAGCATGTACCATAGCAGGTTGTTCATGACAATGTCAATATGTTCCATGGTTTGATACAGTCCTCGTAGATTTACTACAATATGATGCTTCAAACTTAATACATGCCATTGATATGAACTCCATGCACTCGGCACTATGGCCGGCAAAAGCGTACGACGTCACTGGGATCATAGATCTGCCTCAGGGCTGGCTGAATGACAAGCATTCCTGACCAGATTCACAAAACACTTTACATACGTGAGCATGCCAGATCCAGCATTTTGCCAGGAGAATTTTGCATGAAAGTGCATATCTCCGTCATCGGGGCAATTATCGCTGCATGTGATAGGGCAATTATCGCCACATGGTGATAGGGCACTTACGGCCCGTCGTTCTCCAGTTTGCACAGGCCATGTAGTGGACAGATACTTAACCTTGCGCTCACGAATCAGGTCTCCCCTGTTATGATTTACCCCCTTGTGGGTTCGTCCATAACCCCTTCCCATCATTTGTCCCTTGTATTATCTCCGTTTCCGTGGTTACCGTTTCACCCCTTGATGGTAATCCCTTATTGTGTTTCATCTATTGTGTTTCACTTATTATGTTTCATCTATTGTTGAGCTACTTTTGCTATTGATCTGCCTTTTCACTTATTGTTCTGCTTATAGTACTGTACAGCCTCGCTACATACAGTATTTAAGCGCCTGTAAAAGCTGGGGAATGCCCCAAGCTTAGCTTTGTCCCATTCCCTGTCGCATCACTTGCCCTGTATACTCTCTCAAATCACAACTTGCTTGTGCTGGCCTATTCTCTGCTTGACTTGAGAACACCTCAGGGAACCCTTGTGTTCCTCTTCCTCCTCTACCTCTCTCTCATCGCTCTCCTCTTCTGTGAAACCAGGAGATCGACTCTGTCTGCGGACTGAGTCATTATCTGACTAAGCCTCGAGACGCTAAACCTCTGAACCGGCCCTCTTGAGCCGGCCCCCATTGAACCCTTGAACCAAGTCACAGGGACTTGGCCCCCACTGAACCCTGAGCTAACGCTCTAACGGTCGCGACGCCGTTACACAAGCTAAGCTTCCTTACTCCATTCTGGAGATCAACCTCGACTACCATCAAATCGTTGGGTCCGCGTCCAACCTAGACCATCCCCAGACCTTCCTGAACACGTCGTAGGAGCTGCCACTTGGGACAGCTTTCACCCTTCCTCTGTTACATCACCACTGAAAATGACTGAGACTACCAGTCAATTCATCAACAACCGTTGGTTCAAATTACCACTTAGGAGAGGACAACTCTACACTCATCTAGACCTAGAACTCCTCAGAAACAGC
>JAGFNK010000786.1:0-21856 GCA_025769875.1 Russula earlei | reverse complement strand
CATAGAGGGCAATGAGTATTGTCCCATCCTCAGTAGCATTGGATGTCAGCAGCCAGTCCCCAGTTGTTGGCCTTGCTCGCCTCGTTGAGGAGTCACTTCAAGTTGAAGGTGGGGGAATTGGCTCCCATCTGCTTAAGGAGCCAGGCAGGAGGACATCAATAGGGCTGATAGGTTGTTGACAGGGCTTGCATATATGTCCATGCCAATGCGGGGTTCATCCAGGGCATTGCCCATGACTCCAATGACCATGGTGGAGTGTTACAGCGTAGTGGCCGTAAGAGCATTAGCTCAGAGTTCAGTGGGGCCAAGTCCCTGTGACTTGGTTCAAGGGTTCAGTGGGGCTGGCTCAAAGAGACGGATCAAAGGTTTAGCATCTCAAGGCTGAGTCAGACAATGACTCAGTCCGCAGACAGAGTTGATCTTCTGGTTTCGCAGAAGAAGAGGACAATGAGAGAGAGGCAGAGGAGGAAGAGGAACACAAGGGTTTCTTGAGGTGTGCTTAGGTCAAGCAAGATGAAAGCCGCACAACACAAGTTGTGATTGAGAGACAGTACAGGGCAAAGGGATGCAACAGGAAATGGGACAAAGCTAAGCTTGGGGCATTCCCCAGCTCTACAGGTGCTTGTGTTGAGATAAGAGTAGCCGAAGCGTTTGACGCGTCGGCCCAAACTGTCCGGGCGGCCCACAGGCCCGGACCACATAAGCGTTTCAGCTCAATTGATGAAACGCGTACGATAACAAAATTGATAGTATGATCTAAGACAATCGGTAGCTAGCACATAGCGATCGTGAAAACAATTTGATAGTTACTATAGACAAATAATTAGGGACGCTCTCAGATACTTAAGAGCGTCGTACATACAGTAGATACTTCAGTTTCGTCTCACAAACTGAATATCATTTTATTAGGTAATATGACACAAGTAAGTTTCGTCTCACAGAAACTGAATATCATTTTATTAGATCTATTACGATCTAATCTGCTTTATCACTGCGCGATTCAACAGCTTGAATACTGTATGTGGTGAGGCTGTACAGTACTATATGCAGAACAATAGATAAAAGGTGGACCAATAGCAAAAAGGAGATCAATGACAAATAAAACACAAGGAGGTAAAGTGACAGCTGTCAATCAATATCAAGGGATGAAACAGTAACCAAAGGGATGAGGGTGACAGAAGAGAACAATGACAGAGAAGGTTAGAGACAAACCAAAAAAGGGGTAAATCATGACACCCAAAGTGGAAGTGCCTCCCCAACAAGCATGGGTTGATGGAGAAGAGTATTGGCATTGCCAAGGGCAAGCACTGTTGCATTCACAGCAACATGTATGCTGGGGGGAAATGCTCAGATAAGCATGCCAAATCCAATGCCCTCTCCATCATGGCCAATGTGCAGGCAAAGCTGTGTGTTCTCAGGCATGTGTGCCCCCTGCAACCACTCCCTCCCTCAGCCCAGCCGCAGTGTATGCCCTCCCTTCATCATTGCCCACAGGCACCTTCACGCTGCCCACCCAAGTGTGGCAGCACTGGCCTTCTCAGCATCACATCACAATCAAGCCCTTAGATTAGTTTAAATATTATCTATTTTGTTGTACATAACTCCTGAAACCACCATTATGAAAGTCAAGATTGTGTGTGTAATTATTATTCTGCATTCAAAAACAATTGCAGGGTTTATGGGAATTGCCTTGAGGAGCCACATTGGTGGGCACTTGCCATTTCTGGAGTGTGACACTTTTTGTGAAAAGACATCAACTCTGTCTGACTAATGGGTATACATATCATACAGGTGCCGACATTTGAACCTAGGCCATATTCGACTGTAGTTCATAACGTTTCTCGGAACTCCCTCTCCCGCTCATTCCAGTCAACGCTGTGAGCCTCTGCTTCTTCGCCTGCGGGGGTCCGCGTTTTCCTCCGATTGCGTCTGGACGAGGTCGCGCGGCTTTCATCTCAGCAGCTACATTGGCCACGTCCAAAATTGGCCGAGCGAACCACATGCGCCATTCAAGCAACGATGGCCGCTGGTTTGGGTCATGGGCCTCAGCTTCCTGCATCGCCTTCAGGTGTTTGTCCTTTTTTGAGTTGTCAAGAAGATGAAGAATAACACGCCCACAAGACCATCGATCGGCCTTGATCGGACTGTGCATCGACTTCCCAATCTCGGGTGCCATCCAATGCTTCCGTCCCGTATTCGTCGTCGACCTCCTCGTCCTCGCCCTTTACTGCATAGCGATGTCGAAGTCATTATTTTCACGCAAAAGTCTTGGTCGACGAGAAGGTTGTCAGGCTTGATGTCCCTGTGAGCGATACAATGCTCGTGAAGATACGCCAGGCCCTCGATGAGGCCCTGGCAGACTTGAGCGACTTTGCCACATAGTCGCTCGGGATCGACGGCGACATATCTGTACAGAGACCAATTTGGGAAAATGAGCCACGTTGCCGACTGCGTCTGAAACGAGTCGAGCAACGAGATAACGTGATCTGACTTCGGCTTTGTGCTATTGAGGAAGTTGAAGATCGCGAGCTCGTTCGATTCCTCGTGAACTTTCTTCGCGATTAACTCCGTGCGTGGATCTGAGGGCTGATACACGGTGAGAATATGAGGAGGCATCTGAGACAGACTGTCAGCAGAGCACATCAAGTCGAAACGGCCATCACACCTCGAACAGTGGCTCTAACTCAATACCGTCAGCCCGCACAATTACCCCGGGATCACATTATAGCCATGGACCCCGAGCTCTGCGCAGTCTGTCGCACTTGCGCCCCCAGCACGGCCACCAGCACCAGCACCAGTCCTTGCATTACCATTGCCACCGGTCCGTGCGCGTTTGTTCCCACTTCCCTCACGGGACTTGTAAATGACTCCATAGGGACGTTTGAGACCACCGTTGAGTGCATCAATGTGTCCTTCCGCGTCCTTTATGTCTTCCTTGTCGTGGAGAACGTTGTAAAACACGCGTATAAACTTGGCGCGGCTACCGGGGTGTGCAAGGAAATCCTCTTTTCTTTGTAATAAACCTATGGCTCAGCCTGCGGACGGGCTTTTTATTAAAAATCTTACGTCGTCGTTCTTCTGCATCTGAAACATGAAATATTGAGATGCAATGCCAATGGGCCAGATAAAATCGCAATGAGGACGAAGGATTTCTTCTTTTTGAACGCATTCAAGTGCTCGTTTGCGAGCCGGACGACAGCCGCCCCCTCCAAAAGCAGCCTGGTACGATCAATGGGATCGACCCTGGTGCTGAATTGACCTCTACCATGAGCCGAGGAAGACTTGACTTTGTAATCAGACAATCACTACGAGGGCGAAATTTGCGGAGACGGCCATGCTCATTTGGGTTTGTAGGGTTGTTATATCTCATGACCAAGATGGAAAGGCCATGGGTTGTGACTTCTGAGAAGAGGACTATAAAATAGAACGAGGAATTCAAGAGATAACGTACGAAGTAATATTGGTTTTGTCAACATGTAGGGCGCAAAGGGACGAGTGGGTGGAAGAGCATACTGTTCGCGTCATTTTCCTTCAAGGGACGCATGGGGTTGGACCAAAGGTGTTCCCATTCATGACGCAGAAACACAATGTGCACCACCTCCATCATCCCGGCCTCGCGCGCTGTTTCTCCCTCATCAGATTGGCCCTCGAGGTCGATTCCTCTGGTGGCCCATCCTCGATGGCAAGTTCCGGAGGCCGGAAATATTCATCCCAAGATTCATGATGGAATAATGTCGAGTACGCCTACATTGGCGCGTCAGAATTGACAAATTGACAAACTGGCAGACAAGGGACACGTACATCGGCTACAATCGGCTTGCTCTCCACTTTTCTTTCAAACGTCTCAACAAATTCCGGGACTGATGTGCGCCTGAGCTATGTGATTCGATTCAATATCAGAGCTCTGGAACGTTCCCCATTTCGCCACTTTGATGAACATATTTTCGTATACTTGGAGATTGTCCGAATTGCGCAACGCTTCAGTTTCTACATTGTTAGGCAGCATATTGGTCACACATGCTGAGCCGGAGAGAGGAAGTATATGAGGCACTCACCAACTGGTGGCCAGCCCAGACCAGATGGTTCTACAACATGACATGGTCACGAATGTCATCAATTGATACGTCGTAATTGGAACAAAAATTGGAAGCGAGGATTGAGCATAATGTCATCAGCAACGCTCATGATCAGCCACGGGGACTAACCCTTCGGAAGCTCCACGACAATGCTGATCCTCTCCTCTAGAGGAACCGTCCTCGAATACTCTGGCGAGTGGAGCGAGACGACTTCAGCGGCTGTTTACCGTTCGTGGCTTGTTCAGAAGCTTGTATAATGTTCTCGTCATCATCTAGATCGACTTTGTAGAGGACGAGTCGGTCGGCGTCGATATCCTTCAAATCATGCGGTTTTTCTTGCAAAATGGCTTTTTTTCAATTCGTGAACAGTCTTCGACTTTTCAATCTTGACTAAAAAAGAGCTGCGTATTCCCTTCACATGTACGAAAAGCTCAAGCATTGAGCTCATATATGATAGTAGACGGGGAGGGCAGGATGAGCAAGTGAAAGTGGGAGTGAGAACAAACAGACATGCTTATATAAACAGTCGCGGATCGAGCCGTTCTACTTCAAACTCCGAGTCAAAGGGACGCGGATGGCGTTGTTGGCCGACCCCGCCGGTCTCCGCAAATCAAATCCCTTGAACACGTGATCAGGCCCACCGCCGCTAAGTCTGTAAGGTCATCCCTGTTGCAGGGATTGCCTATATACTGGAAGGCGAGTCCTAGGAGCGGTCAGACGTTGTCCTTTTCGAAAGTGCCGACGTGCACTGCAGAGGAGACGTACACATCAATATCAATCTTCCCACCCAAACAACTCGAAGGTACTGCGAGGAGGAACAAAACACTGGCGACCTCAGGCATCAGGTTCTGGCACGATGGCGGGGCTTCAGTTCTCGGAAGGTGTTGATCCTCGCAGCTGTTCCCACGGACTCGAAAGAGGACCTGGGTCGCAAAGATTTCCTTACCTACCTCCCATGGGAAACACGAGTTACTTTACGAGGCACACGTTCTCAGGCGAATAGGTGTAATGTTTCGATAGCGAATGGACAAAGGTCGATCAGCGATGCAAGAAAGAAATCTTCGAGTTTGACGATAATGATGCACCAACAGGACGCAGAAGAATATGATAAAGAATATAGAACGTCTGACGAATAATGAGGTATAACATCAGTGAAGAAAGTGGTGAATCGGGGTGGTGGGGGGCGACCAAAAACGATTTGGAAGAGAGTAAAGTAGGATCACCATGGCAAAAGTACAGACAGAAGAAAGCGCAGAGTAGATGAGCGAGATACGCACGAGACAAGTCAGACAGGACGACGCGACAGACATCATGCGCTGCTCCAAGTTTCAGTGGTGACATCAAACCCTGATCTATAAAATGGACAGAAGGGTGACACCGGAGCACGCGGTGCGTGGAGGTAGGAGGTAGGTATTGGTGAGAGAGTGTGTGATTGGGGGAGGGCGAGAGAAAGCATACGACAGCGAGGAAGATAACGACGAAAGCCGCAGATTGAAGAAAAATGGATAGGATGATTGTATACATATGGCGTGCAAGATGAGGAGTAGAGAAGATGGGATAAGGGCGTGTTTGTGGTGAGTTGACAAATTGAAGCATTGATTGGAATCAGGTGCAACTAGGAATAGGAGAGGCGAGTCGCGAAACGGCGAAGGGGACCTTCTAACTTCCTCCGACGCGGCGGTTGCTGGAGTTGGCCGCATCGCGGGATGGCATGTAGTGAGAATTCGACGAAGGGGGGAAGTTGATGGCATCGGGCTCATAACGCCCTCCAAGTGCGTGCTGGAACTCGCCGGGCTATTCTCTGGGATGGAGAGCGCTGTGGTGTTGCTCTGTTCTTCGGCGATTATCTGCACGGTGGACGCACCCTCAGTGTCTTCTTGTGACGTGGTGACCCCGAAGTCCTTTACAAAGTCGTCAAGATCAGATCCCTGCGTCTGTTCTACTGTTTCCACATCCGTTGATGATGGCGAAACATTCTCCTGGGAATGAGACCCTGCCACCGTATTGATGGTCGTCAAGAGTTGCCGACAGTGGGGTCCGACATGAATGTCTCCGGATCTTCTCCAAGGATACGAAGCGGATAATCGAACGCGGTCGACCCAGACATGCCAGAAGGGTACATCCCCATACCAATGTCGAAGCTTCCAGGGGGCGGGGCAGTGACGCCACCATTTGCAAATTCCTGTAGCTGAAGACGGTTAGGCGGCAGGGTTCGTTGGACCTTGCGATGGCTTTTGAATCAAACAGATGAAGATTGTCATAGTAAGGCATTGTGAAACGAATGCCGCAACGTTAAAAATACTAGTGAGAAATGCAGGAGTCCAAAGGACATGCCAATTTTCGTGCTTGGGTTGAAGGTGGACGGGTCTGTGGCCATATGAAACCGACGCATCTTGGGGAGAAGCGAGGGGTGTTGTAGAAGAGTTCGATGGCGATGGAGAAGGCTCCCAACCCTTGGGAGGGGGCGGCTGTGGTGAGGTGAGAATAGGGCTGAGTGGCACCATGGGTGATGTGCTTGCAGATGATACAGTCGCCCCAAGATGGGACGATTCGTGCGACGGTAAACTTTGCTAATCGACAGGAAAGAGTTGTAGATCTAGATCGGGAATTGCGTCGGGGGACATACGCGTCGGGCCGTAGCACGGTGCCACACTGACACATGGCTGTGGAGGGAGTGCCATGGACGTTGGCGGCAAGGCTAATGATATAGGTGTGGGGTCATGTTTAGCACTGGGGACGACGTGTTTGATGGTGGATGACGTGAAGTTCGATGCTGTAGATGGGAGCTGGTACTGTTAGCCGGACAGCTTAAGTAAGCCACCTAGAAGACGTGCCTCTAGGAATGAATAAAACACTTTTCAAAAAAAAAAAAAAACTTGCAAGTTTCTACTCACCATGGCTGCGCTCGCGCCGTCCCTCAATGGAGCTGGGGTTCCGCTTCCTCCTAATTCAGCAAACCCCCCATCTTTGATTGACATCACAAATGCCAGTAGCCCACAACGGTATGAGAACGATGGCACCGAGACATGCCCATGGGAGTGTCAGCACTGGACGTGCAGCGATTGGAGCGAGAAATCGATGTTGTGGTTTGTCGAGACCGCGAACAGGTAGCAGAGGCGGCAAGTTGGGAACGGAAGTCTGCGGGAGGAGGACAAGGGCGTTGGAGAGATGGATGACATGGATGAGAATCAACGGTGGGTACTGTTCCGGGATCGCGTTAGGGAGAGAGTACTGCTGTAGTAGAGCTGGAAGGGTGCAGCGAATGGCCGGCATTTCACCTCGCCTCGCATGACTCGAGAAGGAGCTGTGTAATAACGAGATTACCTCACATGACTCGAGATGAGCTGTGTCACGAGATTATATAAGCCCAGGATCCGTGGGCGTCGTCCGCATCTTTCTGCCTCTCAACACCAACACCAACAACCCTTGCTCTGAGACTCCCTTTGCTCCTCCACTCCATTCATCTCACAGAACACACATATATGAGATTTCGTGTATACTTTCTCCTCGCCGGCACCGGTTTTGGTTGGTGACCTCCACCCATGTTAGCCCCTTTGGCTGACGTATATATCCCGTAGCCGCCGCGAATCCTCTCCATGTCATGATATCCACGACTGAGGTCTCCGCATTCCGCTTGGGACACCCTGCGGCGAATCCGGGGCCGTCTGTTGTCCCCGATACCAAGCCGACCAGGATGCGTCACCTCTGCAAGAACATGCAGAATGCCGTTCAGGATACCACCGCTCGACTCCTTTCAATCATCGGCATCGGCGTGCCTTCTCTGGCTGGTCCAGCTCCGGCTTCCGCTTATCATAAGCTCGCCCCCGTTCCTGTGATCGACTCTGCCTTCGTGATCAAAGTTGAGGATCATGGGGTACACAAGATCCCGAAGGACCGTCAACCGCAAGCCTCATTCTTGCACCGTGTCCATCATGCGCTCATGTCACTTGGGCCGTGGGAGGGGCGCATTGTTGCCTTTGTTTTAGGTGCAGTCTTTGCTCTCTGTGGGTTTGATTCAATGTTTAGCACTGACTGCGTTTCTTATTGATAGGCTGCGGTATTGGCGTGCTTCTGCGCATGTTCTGGGTCTTGGCGGTATTGCTTGCCCGCAGCGTCCGCACCACACCCGAGCGCGAGGAGGAAACGATTTTTGTTTACGCAGAGGAGGTCGCCCCTCCTTACGGAGAGAAGCTTTCCAACTCTTGAAGATAATTGAAACTTGGTTTGAACATTGTGCCGATGATGATGAAATCGTTGTCTTTCATCAAAGGTCACGAATGATCATTCCATGCTTCTTGACACATACATATCGGCTGTAGTTGCCTGTTAAATTCCTCGTACTCTGAATGTAATCATTATTCCATGATGACCAGATTTTAAAAACAGAACTTCGAGGTTAGTAATTGATGTATTTGTAAGGGGACTGTTTGTAAGGGCACTGGGTATAACGACCACAGCCGAGCTCCTCGCTTCACTGATACCATCACTCCCTCTCGACAGCCTGAACGCACAAGGCCAGTGAAACCACCACAGAGTCTTTCCCCTGGCCCGCGCAGCGTCAAATCGAACCCCTCGAGTCCCGTTCCAATTACAATACCTCACCGATCGTCCTCATCCACGTACTGTCAACGCTTCACACCAGTTTCATTATTCCATTCCGTTTTCCCCTTCTAAGCGTGCCAATTTTACATCTAACTGTTTACGAACAGTCTCGAGCCACAAACCACATCGAATTGCTAAGACCCAAACCTCTTCTCCGTCTTCCTCTCGGGACGACTCGCACGTCCATCCACAGTATGTGAGCGCCGTCCCAGTTTCGTGGCAATCGCTCATTTCGCACAGCGACCACTGGCTGTCCTTCAGCAGCACAAAAAAGACGTACAGAATTGTGATTTAACCCCCTGCACTTACTGGTGGCCTGATAGTCCTCGCCCTCTTACAACAATCCTTTTGTGCGTCGTAAATCGCAATCTGGCACAACTGTCATTCCATCGTCCTCACCGATCTCTGTCCTGTTTACGTGTCGTAGTGTAGTCAACCCCGAGCACAATTCCCTATCTTTCACTGTCTTCCGGCTCCTTGACTGCGGATTGCTTGCATCAGGGATGCAGCACCCCCAGCAGGTTCAGTTCTTCCCCGATCCCTCACTTCCTCCAGGGCTTGGTGACCTCCAGGCCCTCAAACGCCTCAAAGAGATTATAATAAACAACCAACACGAGATTTTTCGTGCGATACACGACCGGCTGCACTCGCAAGCTTTTACAAAGGCTCCCTGCCGACCCTCCCTCCGCATCCAGAACATACATCCAAGAACCCATTTGAGAAGATTACGACTCCACCGTCCGACCCAGGCTTCGAGACGCCCCCATCACCTAACTTTCTCAGTGATACTCATCGTGCTCACGTTGCATCTGCTGTTCACCCATTGATCAGTGATCCAGGTCGTGCAAACGCGCCTGCGAGACCCGTCATCTCTAGTGACTCAGTGCGCTTCTCACTACGTTCACCTTGTCTTCGCTCGCTGATTTTCGACCGTTGCGTAGTTCCCTTCTTCCGTGGATCCCCAGGGCCAGAGTTATGCCCCGACAAACGGTCGCTCAGCTTTGCAGCAAAATACCGATGGCCCTCGCTCGATTACCTCCCAGTTCAGAACTACCTCTGCTGAGGATGTGAGCGGTGGTGGTATTGCTCTCAGCTTAAGGCCAAGCTCTCCCCCTTCACGGCCCCTCCATGACTCCATTTTTGCTCCGCGAGACCCTTTGCGTAACAGTACGAGCGGGACGCAAGGAATGCAGCCACAGCTACTTTCCTCTCCGGACAGGCGTCAATCCGGTGCTGAAAACGACCGTCCTGCCCAGTCTTCTGTCCACACGTCGGATAGGGAGCAACCACTGCTTCGCGGAATGCGGCCGTATGATCGCGAACGTGACAGCGATGCAATGTATGAGAATGAACGGGCGCATGAACAAGATCGCGAGAGGGGGCGAGAGCGGAGCTGGAGTCTGAGTGACCATCGACGCCGCGAAGTTGACAGGCGATCCTTTGATACTGACAGGCGTCTGCCAGACAGCCGTAGACGTCCAAGCTACGACAGGCGTCCGCAACAGAACGACGATAGACGTCCTCGCCTCGAAGATAAACACCCACCGCATTTTGTTGACCGACGCATGCTTGACGATCGTCGTTTCCCTGGCTATGATCGCCGTCATCAATCAGAAGAGGTTCGCGGTGGTAATACCCCGTCAAAAAAACCCTCATGATTCTTTAGAAAACGAGAGGCGTACTGGTCCAGCTCATGGAACGAAGACTCCTGTTCCTACGCTCTCTGCAGCTCCTCTTCCTAGCACTGCTGCGGCTCCTGATCCTCCCACAGATTTGAATAGGACTGGTGACCAACGCCCTGTTGCCACTCCTTTTGGCCCAATGGTCGTCGATAATCATGTCATTTCGACTTCACTCTTCACGCCGGCATCGGGGGAACGTCCCAGCCAATTGCTGTCCCTACAAGAACGCGTCTCCGGCACATATCCACAACCACGCCCACGAGCTGAACCGATACGTCCTGGGATATTCCTTGAGGAGCGCGAGTCTAAACCATCAGAAAACTCGGGCGCTTCTTCATCTGTTACAAACCAACCGGTTGATGATTTGTCGCACACCTGTGTTTCGGAGTCATTGCACTCTATTGACTTGCAGTCGGGATTGAATGGCGATCAAGAATGCTTTTCACCTGCGACAGGGGACAATCAGACACGTCCTGTATCTACCACCTACTCCCGTGCCCTCTCGGCTGGTCGAGATGAATCGAGCGTTCAGCCAACACCACCGCTCCCTCCTACTCCTTCAGCCTTCCCGTCTACGCAGTCGTCTGTGCCTCTCCGTGGTCGCGAGCACTCGCATGAACGCCAAGTAACATATCGGCCGTATTTACGATCTGAGTTTAGCCGCCCCGACGCGCACCCTCTGCAATCTGGTGACGGCATCAGACGCTACGATGAACGTGGGCGCTGGTCTCTTCCGCCCTACATGGATAGGCGTAGCTACCGTGAATACTACGACCGTGATCGCCCATACTGGGAAAGCAAAGACCGTACTCGTGATCGTCAGCCCGTACCCCTGCAACCGCAGCCTCCACCTCACTGGGACCGCGAGCGAACACGGTACCCTGAGCCTCCATACACAAGCTTCGGCCAAGACGGACGGTTTGAAGACCGCGACCAAGGAAATCGTCAGAGGTGGTATCTCCCTTCATACGACAACACGTCGAGACGACAAGTTGACACGTTCACACCGCGCGGACGCCCACGCAGTCCTGGCTCACCGTCTCGCGAGCTTGGCGAACTTCGCCAACCACCACTGAAGAGGGTACGCGATGATTCTTACGCTGGGAGTCATGGAGCGACGGGCGATGATTATTACACACATGCCCATCATCCGCCGCCTCCTCCCTCGATGAATAAGGAACCACTTCCGCCGCTGCCTCCATCTGTCCCGACTCCAGTACCTATACCGATTCCCCTCTCCGCTTCCCCGCTACCACCGCGCTATAATCATAGTCGCCCACCACCGTTAGAATTGTATGGTGGATATGAGCGTGATGGCGGACGGTTGATGGCAGGTCCCAGCTATTCAAGAGAGGGACCCCGATGAGAAGTGAACGCAACCGACACTGTGTTCATATGTTGCGTTGTTCTACGGATGGAAGGATCTGTAAATGCATGAGAATATAGATACGCTCCTTGGTGTCTTTTTATTTTTTTACTATCTTACCCCATTCCGATGGGAGTCATATAGCATGCACAAACTAGTTGATTTATACTGGGCAGCACAAATTTCTTTTCCCTCCGAACAATAATAGACGGAATCGACTCGACTCGGGTCTAGAGGTTCCGAACTTGACGTGAGCGGGTCACAGCAACATAAGTATTCATAAACGGCATGGCCTTGGCCTCGTGGTACGTATTGACGACTCTCACGATATGATATAAAGGCTGTCCCCCAAATCATCGTCCATTGTCGCTCTAGGACCCTGATGAAGATATGGACGGCAGCGATCTCGACACCAAGAGTCCATGACGTAGGGAGCTTCATACCCTAGCGCCACAGAACTTTCTGTTTCAAGGGGTCATTGACATGTGAGGAACTTCCACATATACGACTAGTGTTATGGGGCATACATGTGTCAAGAGCATGCGCCGCCACATTAGAATGGAAATATAGAACAAAGGGGAATCACTGCGTGGACATCGTCCTCGTTAGTGAGCGACCTTTGGGTAACGAAATATCATTTGTCCTTGACTTGACGGTATGACCTCACGCACGCAGAAAAGTGTTGGGTTCGTGTGCGCTCGTGTGCGCTCGTGTGACGTATGATCCGGTAGGCAATCACTTCTGGAGCGTAGGTACGAGCGACTTTACTGTAGTCAAACCAATACAGGGTTTCAGGTCCGAGGCCGCTGGGAGGATGGTGCACTCATCGCTCGCCGAACCTGTTTTTTGTGCGTGTTCTGGAGGGGACCAGGCGACGAAAATCACCAAAGAAGAAAAAGGACCCCCAATTCCGACTTACGTGACCAATCAATGCAATTTCAATGAACCGGCCGAAACCGCTGATCCCGCGCCCATCTCGATGGCGTCACATGCCGGATCACAACATGATCCAGCCATTCAGTGAGGGCATGAGAACGCCATCGTTCTCTTGTAACGTGTCTTTGAAACTTTGGCAAGGCCCCGGTAAAGTTCCCGACGAACCAGATGTTGAGGTTCTGGTCTCTGCCAGCATCAGCTGATGCGGACCCCACCATCCATGTGACATTTGCGGTCAGGTACACGTAATTCTAGCTCGGACAGTAAAAAGTATTCGTTTCCTTCACGCAGTATTTCCTTCACCTCACAATCAATACGAGCAACCAAGACAAAGACCTGGTAACAGACGGGACTCTCAAATGGCGGCGGAACGGCGGCATTGGGTATAGAATGACGTAACGACGCTGGTCATCCCCCAACGCAACCGCGACCCGACGGGGCGCGCATGTTGGTTGCGCTGCCAATCCTTTTTGGATATGGCTTGTACATCTCCACAAAATCGGCTTTTCAACTTCGCAGGACCCCTTGATCGACCGCAAAATTTTATGACGTCCTTTCTACTATTTGATATTCCAAACGTACCGATGCGTGTCCACTAAGCGCGCGCGCCTTGCAAGGAAGTGGGCTACAACTGTAACCTAAGCCTAAAATTATCGAAGTGAAGACGCTCACGGCATGACATTTGATGTAGTTTCACACCATGCATAGTCGTTCGAGACCGATCGCAAGCTTCATCACTCTCGACGGGCAACAGGATATACTACAAGGTGGATAATCAAAAAGTGAAGGCTCTCGGGTATTCAAGATCTAAATCGCAGGGTGCAAAGCGAGTTTCTTAGGTTATTGCTGTGAGGTCGGCAACAGAGAACTGAACATTAGCCTGAGCCAGCGAAGAGAAGTAAAGAAACCTGTTTGCTCTTTCGCGCGCGTCTCCGACGTCGAGTACAAAGGGATGTATCATAGAACGTCTACACGGGAAGTATGTCAAAAACTACGTCGTGTCGTTTGTGCAAGCAACAGAATACAAACACCACGTGCACTTCACAACGAAATTCCTAACTTCACATCATTATATAGCGCAAGCTGAACAACACAAACACTTCCTTGCGCATGGATGAGATGCCTCCTAGAGCCAAATAAGCGCACAAATACTCCATTTCCTGGAGAGGATGAGAGTGGCTGGCGCGAACGGAGCAACTTGCACAGTAGATGGCGAATGATTAATGATTTATAGTCCCCCCACATTTTACTGTCGCAGATTTGGGGTGTTGCACTCCCGTACAAAGCCCCTCCTGTACGTCCAAACGTAGTCGTTGTCAAGCGGGGTCTGCGACGACCATCCTCACCCCTGCAATGTCCCGTCTCACATCGTGTTCCACATCTGATCCTCCGCTCGGTCACCGTCGTCTTCGTTTTCCCCGATCGCGCACGCTTTTCTGTTCAGTCCTGGTTCGTTTCCTTGCTCACTCGCTGAAATGGAAGGTCGGTTTCGACGATGCACGGCTGGCGACACATCCCCCTAGCTCGCGGCGATGACGCGATGTAACCAGTGGGTTCATCTTTCCCTCATTTAGCACCCAAGTGCCTCACACCCCCAGTAACGCGGGACTTCCGCGAGAGGATGCCAGGTTCGGTGAGCGGTGAGAGGTTTTACGCCCAGAGTTCGACTCGAATGAAGGAGTGCGAAATGAACAATTCCCGGACGGAGCATAGTCACGCCGGATTCCGCAATGGCAACCCGACTGCACGTTACCGAGACAAGTATTCTCAATGCCTTTTGAAAGATCTTGAGGATGCGTAGTTTTTGCCATTTCCCCAACACACGTTGCGCGACTTTAGCCATAGACATTGCATCATTCACACAGCCCCACTCGAAGGTTTTTCCAATAAGGGCAGGTCTTCTCTTCATCTCTTTTCGCCGTGCGGATCGAGAGAGCAGAATTGCGTCCGGTGGACCAAAACCGCAAGTCACAGAAGTTGTTGTCCCCTTTGCTTGCATATGTGGCGCCAAAATGCTATGCGCGAGCAGAAAATTCGAGGGACTGAGGAACGTGAGTGCGACCTCTGAGCGTGTCAGTCGTTGGGGATTCACAGGTTTGCATGTTGAGATCGTGGATTCGATTTTGAGGTCTCGACTCCATTGGCGCCAGACCGTCATTGCCGCGAGGATCGAGACCATGGTGTGAGCGGGGAATTTCAGCTCATAAAGGGGAAACGGTCAGCGTAAGAACCATTTCCAGGCACTGAAATCCGGATGAGTAAGCGGGTCTGCTGATGATGCACAGTGCGTCAAATCATAACGGTCATTCCAGTAAGAGACAACTGCATGTCAAAGTACTCACACCTGACAAACATCTTTCGAATCAATGCACACGCTCACTGTGCCTGTGACTGGGGGTGCACGCGTGCAGGAGGGTCACTGTGAGAAGAGAAGATGGGGTCACACCCCGGATAGAAGTTGTTGCTTGAGGGGCCCCCTGAGCTTTTGTACATGAACGGCTGAGAGGGTAGTGACACCCTGTACAAGCCCTAAACCCCTTAAGACTCGGTGGTAGGGAGGAATGTACGCCGAAAGAAAGCGAAGAGAGCCGGAAAATGAGAGTTCGAAATGAGAGTTCGTCTTTAATCGATCTCAAATATGGGTCGATGCCAGAGGCTCGAGACGCGATTCGGATGAAGGATATTCCATGCCAGGAGCATACCGGGAACAGGATCCGGGACACAAGCGTGAGATCCGGGGGGAGTTGCGGCACCTGGGAATGTATAAGGCAGTGATGAGGTTGTGAGGGTCTAAACGTTGTAGAACAGTTCGATGATGGCGTCGACCGTTGAACGACAAAGTGCGGCATCGAACAGACGAAGGGCAGGGAGGGGTAGGGCAAGGCGGGAATGGAACCAACGGGCGGAACCTTCCGGACCCAGTTCCATGGGGAGATGGATGCGATGCGAGGAATCGTTGGAAGGTGGGGAGGAGCCGCGCAAGGAATTGTGGCTCCTGTATGTCGATGAGGTCAGTAGATACGTCTTTGCGGGGTGGGGCCGATGTCGTTGAATGCACGTCCGAGAAGCGGGTGGCTGACGCGGGAGCGAGGCGATTCGGAACGATGCCCGGACTGACCGCGAGCGAGTGGGAATGCAAAAAAAAAAAGAAAATGGATTGGGGGATCGGTCGATCCGGTGTCAAGATCTGGGGTCCATTGCCTAATTTGGTGCTCATCCCCCCGCGCTGTCTCACTCATCAACAACGGCAGACAAACAGTCATTTTATTTCTCTCTTGTATTCTCCTCTTCTTCCTCCCTCCTTTTTCTCTCTACTGCCTTGTCGGAAACGGTCACCAGGCGCACAGAACCCGTCCGGATAAAGAATATCGAGAGATCACCTGCCTTGTGTTCAACGGCGCAACAGACAGGCATATCACACGCAGTTGGCCACGCCGAGGCCCTGTCCGTAGGCTGTGCGTGTGCGGCTAAATCGTGTGCAAAATGGATCAACACCATCGTTCGCGTTCCAGTTCACGGTCTGAACTTCCCAATCGCCCTCCGTCTATTTGTGTGTCACCAGGTCCCCCTCATAAAGCCCACAGCTCTCTACTCAGCCCTTCTCCGCGAGCGCCGCCTTCACCATCCTCACCTGCATATCCACCCTCATACAACCACACCCACCCGGCTATTACTTCAACTCCGCAAACCAACGAGGCAAACGCACTTTTTCCGCCCCACTATATTACCTCCTCTCTCGCAACCCCTCATCGCTCCTCCTCCGTTCTCCTCTCCCCCTTTTTTACCCCTCCCTCTCCTGCGCTTCCCGCCTTGCTAACCATGTCCCCCCAAGTCCTTGCTCCTTCCCCCGCACCTCTACACCCACCATCCCACGGCCAACAACGCCCTTCGTCCCGTTCCGAGCGTCTCCTTCGCGAGACCCTCCGACGCGACCGAGCTGCCTCCCTTTCCCCCCGCTCCCGAATACCTCGTGCCGAGTCCCGTTCTGCCCGCATAGCAAGCACATCTGGCGAGATGTTCCACTGTGCATGTACCGAGAGTGATGACGAAGACGACCAGCCTAATCACTCGTCCCTCCTCTTTGCACAGCTACCTCAGCACCGACAACGACCCATGCCACCCTTCCAACACCCCTCTACCAGTTCCGCCGACGTGCAGTCTCTTATCCATCACGAGTCTGGTCTTAAGGAGAAATTGCCTATCGTACCCCTTTGCCACAGCAATTCCCCATACCGCAGTGCAGCGCCCCAAAACCCCTTTGAGAGCTATCTTTGCAGTACGGCCGCTGCACAAAAGCATGATCGCCAGGCAGACCATGAGTCAACGTGGAGTTCCACTGAGGTAAGTACCCGATTAGCATATATTACTCTTCCTTTCCTCCGGAGACTTTCCGTTTCGTGTACAGCGTGGGCACGCCCTCCCTGCCATCGTTTTTGTCGCTCTATCCTACTATCGTCCCTTGATACCCCCCTTCCATCCGTTTCTGATACTATCGTACAGCACGCTGACCTATCTTCCACTAGTCATCGTCCCTTCCTTCTCCTACTCCTAACCACCAACCGTTAACGCCCTCACCGTCACCTTCACCGCCGTCCTACACTATCCTCCCAGAATCATTGTCGCACATGGCAACTACACGGGGGCGCACTCGGAACCATACGCACCCCATGACGGCTGTGCCATTACCGACCCGCCCTCATCAAACCCAACAGTCACAGCCACAATCCCACTGGCAGAGACAACAAGTAACGCCGCCTCCAACTCCACCGACTTTTGATGCACGGGGTGCCTCTGCCAGGCTACGTACCATCGACGGCTACGTCTCTTTTGCGAACGTCGAAGGACTCGGTGGACCACCGGGTACGGAGGAGGAAGCACTGGAGGACGAAAGGCGTGGTGGGTTGTGGTGGCCGTGGCGTGACCGTTCACGCAGTGGGATCCTTGGCCCCCATTAAATCTCGTTTCTTCGCCTTGCGAAAAGCATCAAGATAGGATATTTCGATATTATGATCTTTCTCCGTTTTTGACGCTTTTCCACACCCGTCACATATATACAGCATACATCTTCATATACATCACGCTCTTACGCATTCACGTACGACGAAAATTTCGAGCTGTAGCAGACTTGCAATGCAAAATGAGTCCCTACGAATACCACCGTGTCCACCCACAGACGTCTACAGCACACCACCATCGGCTGTGCCCTCTTGGCCAGGGAGCAAATATTTTTCTCGCTTCCCGCATGATTCTGGTTCTACCCATCATCTCCGCCACTCGCGATAATCGTTTTGCATCATAATATTGATTGATCTGCTTGCCCCATCCGTGTTGATATCACCCATCGAGGACGGTGGGACACGGGAGATGGAAGAAACTTCTGCGTCGACTCACCCCTGCCTCAAACCCGCCTTCTCGAGCTCCGGCCGCTTGCCACCAGATGTATGTACGGGACAACCTTGTGATTGTGATGTGGTACTATGGTACTGTACAGTCAGCCATGATTCGATAAAAGATAAGAGAATTGAAATCCCTTCAACTGGGCATCACCGGCAGTGCTGCAAATCCTCGGCATTCTCGAGACGGGTTCGCGAACTCAAGACGGCCCAGTAGGGGAAGCCCATGCCTTGGAGAAGACTGAAAGTTTTTTGCGCCAATAAGACGAAGCTTACCTGAACCATCGATATCATGATGGTGAGTAGCTATCGGTACATCGCGTTAGCCTGGAAGGGCGTGTGTTGCTTCCTAGAAATGTGTGAGGTACTTGTCATGATAATAACTGTGAATTGACGTCCTGATAATAACTAAAATCATCTAAAAAATGACCTGTCTATTGTGTTCTTTGCCCGTGGGGCGTGTCGATTGTCGCTCTGTCCGACAGTACCAGGCCGACACGAGCGTGGACGCCAAGTTTTCCCTCGTCTGGTCGGCCGCTCAGATCCAGAGTCTCGTTGTAATACACAAGGACCTAGACGATCACTACTAGGATCAGCCCGCACATCGCTCAAGGAGGTTGGCAACTGCCGCAACAACAGATTTGGCACTTCCCACAGGTCCACCATGAAAATTCGATTTTTAAGAACCTCGTTCTCTATAGAGAACTTGGGACTTGCATGCTTGTATACTACCAATCTCTCACATCTGAGTTCAAACACATCATATACGTAATAATTGTTCTGTTGTTTTCCTACATTCTTTCCTGCATTCTCGAGGAAGAGGCGATCGTCGCAGGCGTGGTTTGAGCCTGAGGCGCCGATTGGTACAACAAAACGGGAATCGATGACATTTCTGACGGCAATGACCCGGATGACGATGAGAATGACCCGGACGACGATGAGAATGACCCGGACGACGGCACGCGATACGGTGACCGTCGGGGCGATGACCGCGGCGGGTTGGACGATGGCATTGGTATTGTTGTTCCCTCTTTCTTCCCCTTCGTCTGTGAAAAGACATTCTTCCATTTGTCCAGTAACGATTCCGGGCTTCTTACGTCTGCGAGGTCAAGTCAACTTCCTTGGAAGAAAAGGAACCCGAAGTGGTGGGCGTACATAAAGGAAGCGCGAACGATGGAGCGATGCCAGCGGTGAGGCAGAATATGACAAAAACGGAGCTGTGCATGGTATGAGTAGGATTGTGGATTTTGGATCTAAGTCGCCCGAGTCTGAACAAGACAGTGGCGTATTAAATGCAGAAGGATTGTCGGTAACCAGCACCGGCGAGTATGGAGTGGGAGCACAGCTGCAGCCATTGGCTTTATACTATCAGTATCGGCCCCTCTCCAGCTCCTCTCCTGGATCAGGATGGGCTGGGCTATACATCCTCGCGTTGATTCGGATGCAAAGGTGATGCTGATGCATCAACGTTGCCAGGGTTGCATTGCTTGAAAACAGCGGGCTCGTGAAGGTCGAGTGGTCCACATCAGCCGCTGACAAAACCTGTTCGTTGATTATCATGGTGCGTTCTTTCCACGGATGGAAAGATGGTGTGATAATTACCCAAAAAGGTGATCGTGTCGGCAGGCGAAGCGGTGCTTCTTTGGGGAACTCCATCTGGCTTGGCCAGGCCCGTGCTAAATATTTTCGAAGTCCATCTCCCGAACTCTCACCAACACCCTCCGCTGTCCGCTGTCAATTTCGACTCATTCAACTCATGCTTCGGTGTTTTGTGGCGCCTCCTCTGCGGATGTTTTTTTTCCCTAGATTGACTCGGAGCTGGTCCTTCTCTTGATCGACGGACTCCCTTTCTCCCAGACTTCCTCGGCCACGCACTCTGTCCGAGCAAGACACAGCGTCCGCGCAGTGGAGTCGACTTGACTTCGCCCTCCCCGCCTCGAGACCAAGCGGTCCCTTCCCCTCTTGTGCGGTACATAAGCGTGGGATGCAGCGTGCCTGATATCATCCTCGTAGGCTCCGATGGAAGCCTTTGGCATGTCGCAGGGCGTAGCCTTCACTGAACTTCGCCTTCGCAAGACCTCCAGCGAGCCCTCGAGGTGAATACCTTTTCAAAGTGGTCGTGCTTCTTTAGATGTCAGCCACCCTCAAGTACAAGCAGCCCTCTTTCTTTCCTCCCTCTCCCCTGCTGGTCACCTGGCAATATCGACTAGGTTTCATACCGAACCATCGCACCCACAGGATGTTCGTTGGGCGCAGCGCGCGCTCCTTCAATTTTGGATGCGAGGACGACACGCAGCAATGGAATATCCCCGTTATGCGGCATACCAGTACGGTTGGGCGTGCGGGCCCGTTTTTGAAGTCTTTGTCATGATATATGTCCATGGATCTATAGTATCTCCATTGCGTCTGGCATCGTAGGTTGTATGGTTAATTTGGATCATCTGGAAACGATAGATGCGCTCTCCCACTTGGCTGTGATCTTTTCGTCTTCGGTGAAGGTGCCGTATCTATCACCCTCTCGCTTATGCTCGCGATCGAGCGGGCGTCCACGTTCATAATCTTTCAACTTGGGAATAAAGGCTTAATGTTTCTGATTCCGGATCAATTCAATGGCCACAATGCCTACGGGAAAACATACGGAGAATGCAGGATCATCTCCATTTGCACAGACAGGTATAATTTTCACAGGAACATTATGAGAGTTCGACGGCATACGTCTAGGTTCACCCCCAGTGTTTCAGATCGACTTTCTAGTTTCTGCCGCTCTGCCGCAAGTTGGGCGCGTTTTGACCTTGTTTCTTCCCCAACTTGCCCGGACTGATCAAAGTGTTGGACGTGCAGCCGCTTAGATGCCGCGCGAACGGACAATCCGGACCGTACGTGTAAATAATTCGAATTAGTTATCGTTCGTCTTTTCCCTCAGTCTTTTACACAGAAGACTGAGTTATAATTCTATAGCTCCAACACAAAGTTCGTCAGGATTTCTTCTTTCATGACTATTTATTTTTTCGCGTCGCACCATTGGACAAACGGCAGTTCATGCAGCTTTTTAGGCCAAATTTTGTCACGTACCACGATAATAACATGGCCCTCCTCTCATCCATGTCTTACGACCTTGCCGCTGCCGTATCATCGTGGCACACCCGTCATCTTTTGTGAGTTGATCTGGGCGGGCGGCATGACTTCAAGTTGGTTGCTACCTTGTAGGGACCTCGCAATGTGTGAATCTCACGAGTGGATATATAGGTGTGCACGACAAACTGACACTGGATTCGTGAGACCGATACATTCTGAATTTTAATCTAATGGAAAGTACGTCGAACGCATGATCACCAACACGAGCCCCTGGTGAGTTTGCCAGTTGATACGGTCTTATTTTCTGACAGCGCATCCACTTACATTTGAGATCTGCATCATCTTTTGGTGCATACCGATAGCTTCTCGACTCATATTGTACGATACTCATTCACTTTAAATAAGAATATTATTCAAGGCTGTTTAGGGTGGACTGGTTCACTGTCTTGAGAAGCGGCTCTACGACCGAACAGAAGCGCCAGGGGCAAATTAGAAGGCGTGTGGGTGTATGGCTCACATAATCTCGGGAGTCAATCTTGCGAGTCTGTGGTTGTGGTGTGGTTCAAAGAATCACCTCTGGAACAGGAGAAACCGTGTCTGAAGATCTCACGATAACTCAGCCAGCCAAACCAAATTACATCTCGGTCATGTTACGTTGCTTTTTCAAAAGAGCCTGAGTATATACTATACATACATAAAGAACAAAAGTTTTCAATTCATTTCATG
>JAGFNK010000785.1:0-21877 GCA_025769875.1 Russula earlei | reverse complement strand
CTCGGTAGGCTCGGCATTGCAATCGCTCAACCACCGCTCATCCAAATACTCACGAATACCAAGGCACCGTACAACATCGGCACGCCGACAGCCCATCTCGCGCTGCGCGCTCTGTCCCCTACGTCGATCAGCGCCGTGCGCAAGAACAACGAAACGCTCAATGCGTCGCGGGCAAAACTCCTGTCCGGTTTGCACAGTCTGAAGGAGCTGGGCCTCGGACGCGCCATTGGCGCGCAAGACGCCAACTTTATCATGATTCCCGTGCTTGCGCGGGGAGGCTCCGTGCCGGATAACGTTCGTGCGCAGCGTGTGTATGTCACGCTTGCGGAAGAAGAGGGAGGTGGTGCGCTATCGGGGCGGTGAGGCAGGGTGCGGAGGGTGTTTGCGCATTACCGTAGGAACTGAGGAAGAAAACGCGATCGCTTTAACGAAGGTGAAGAAGGCGTTGGAGAACCTGTAGACTAGCCTGGGTGACATCGTCATACTAGTAGATTATATTTCTCAAGCTCATCGTCGTTGACGGGATGTTATTTTTGAATGCGGTTTGCACAATTGTGGTCAGCTGACACGCTAGTCCAGTTCTTACTGTAATAGCTCAGCTCGTCAACCTTGAGATCTTCCCCAATCAATGGTGAAGACTGGTGGCAAGTTGCTGCTTGCCCACGTGGGACAACCGTGGGATGGGACAACCCCGGCACGCGACGCGACCAGGACTCCCCGCGTTTCAGAGTTCTCTTATCATCAACATTCTTCATCACGGCGCTCTCATGAAAACGCTCACATTCACCCATCCTCGGCATCACCTTGTGCATACTCCGCAGCTCAAGGATGACATCGAGGATGGATTACGGTACTTTCAATGCACAACCTCTCGTTCATTCTTCAGGTGAACCTCCCCAGTACGTCTCGTCTCGTGGAGTCATCAGTGCCAAAATCGTTTACAAAGTCACGCTTAGACGCGCTCCAAATCCTCCATTCTCCGACTGCTCAGAAGAATCGGGAATGGGTTTGCGCGGCGCTGGACGGCACTAATTAAGCGACGAGGTCAACGTCCTCCTCTGCACAGCATCCGAAACGAACAGGCCGTGGGATAATAAACACGATACCCGACGATGTCCTCCTGGTAATCTTCGACTTCTATCGACTCAATTTCGTGAACTTTATCGGGCCCACATATACGTGGCACAGGCTGGCGCACGTCTGCAGGAGATGGCGGCGTCTTGTCTTCAAATCGCCACGCCGTTTAGATCTTCGCATCGTCTGCACAGAAACAACCTCTGTTAGAAAATTACTTCGTGTCTGGCCGCCCTTGCCTATAATTATAAGCTACCGGTTGCATCGAAAGCTCCCAACTCCCCGCTCCCAGTGCCATAGCTGCCCTCGACCACCGTAACCGTATCTGCCAGATTCAATTTCCCCTCCTAACTCGTCCTTTATTGGATATATTGTCGACGAGGATGCAAGAACCGTTTCCGGCTCTCACCGTCTTAGAACTTTGCTCGGATGACGAGACAGCACCTGTCCTGCCTGAATCCTTCTTGGGTGGATTCACTCCACGTTTACAAAGAATATCTTTGGAAGGGGTTGCGTTTCCGGCATTGCCAAAGCTGCTCTCTCTACCGTTGACCTCGTCTCTCTCTTGCTTGACAAGATACCTCCTAACACTGGTCTTTCACCTGAGAAGATGACCACATGTTTGGCCATGTTGATCAGGCTCAAGTTCCTTCGTTTGGACTTCCAATCCCCGAGACTCCTTCTCAATAGGAGCCAACGTGCACAGCCACTGATGCGTGCTCTCCTTCCGTCCCTCACCTGGTTGGAGTTCGCAGGTGTCAACGAGTACATGGAAGACCTTGCGGCCCGAATCAAAGCGCCTCTGCTTGACAACATCAACATAAGGTTCTTTGAACAAATTGTCTTCGACATTTCACAACTGTCCCAGTTCATCGCTTGCGCAGAAAAGCTCAACTTTCCTTCCCAAGCAAAGGTGTATTTTCACAGCGATTTTGTCGAGATCCTTCTTTCTCCGTCAAGCGGGGCGGCCGGAAACTTGACGCTCCAAGTCTCATGCACGACGTCAGATGGGCAAGTCTCGGCTATGGCCCAAATTTGCCACCGAGCTTCGCCTCTTCTCTCTGGGGTGGGACGACTCGAAATCGATGGGGGTGAATATGGGCATTCGCAGGACGAATGGGAAAGGGACTTCGAGCGTTCTCAATGGCTGGAGCTTTTATACCCGTTCATCGCCGTGGAGAGTCTGCATATCACCGAGCACCTGGGCCCCTCGTCGCATCTGCGCTCCGAGAGGTTACGAGGGCAACGGCCGCAGAGGTGTTGCCCGCACTGCGCAGCTTGCTGTTGGAGAAGCCTGAGCCATCGGAGTTTGTGGAGGGTGCCATTCGGCGATTCATCAAGATGCGGGGGCCTTCCAAACATCCTGTAGCTGTCTTCCGCCAGCAAAGCGATTGGGAAGATGATTTATGGGGGGCATAGGACGTGGAAGTCGACGGTCGACAGGCTCCGTGCCCTCGTTGATGCTTTATCTAATTACAGCCATTGTTTTTGTCCTTGGTGATAGTCGTTGTTCATCGTGACCGGATCTCCTTTGTATGATTCAGAAACAAGAGCGCTATGGCTTTCATTATTCAAATCACATCGCGCCAAACAAAGCAGAGGGTGGACACAACGAATTTTGAGGTGCAGCTTGCGGAATACTTGATCAACTCTGTCCGTTCGTGTGTTAATGAACACTTTTCCACCAACGCTGTTTAATGCGCGAGTATTCTGATACCTTCTCTGGGGTAATATGCAGACAGGGCAGAGGGAGGGAAAATAAAAAAAATCCACTGGGTCAAGAGACTCGGAGATGACGACTGTTGGCATAGAGGCGAGGCGAGCGGGACAAGGAAAGTACGGTTAAGGCCGGGCGGGCGGCGAGTTGACAAGGAGGGTTAGAAGCGGAAGGCGAGGGAGACGAACTGACACGGCCGACAGGGCTATGAGACGGAAAGGGCAAAAGCGATGCTAAGGTAGAGACGTCGGTAGATGAGATGTAGCGGAGGTCATAGAGGCGACGGAATCGATAGGGTCGTCAGAGGGAGGAGGCGCATCCGGCCCTCGAGGATTTTCATCTGTCGATAGATCGATCCGCTGAATACATGGCGAACGTGAGGTCACGCATGTTGTCTCAAAAATTAGGAGAGGATGGGACTGAGAGATGGGACTGAGAGCGTACTCGGCCCGTGTGGCCCGGGACCGACGTCGGATCTCACTTTCGGCCTTTGTCCTGTCCTAATTCATGCATACTACGCGCATCCAACTACCTCCTACCCTTGAGAATATAAGCCTCTCGTCCCTCCAAAATCCGCTCCACCTCCATTAAACATACCGGCTACTGGCATCGTTCCTTGGCCGCAATACGTCGGTCGACTGCATGTCTACGATATCCCCCGCGCCGCCCCGCCGTACCGCGACCTCATGAGGGGTCCAGCCTTCGACAGTCCGTACATGTGCCTTTGCGCCGTTCGAGCAGTAGATCTACGATCTCGGAGAGTAATGGTTGCTTATCGCAAGATGCAGCGGAGTCCATTCGTCATGCTTCTGTGCGTCCACGTCAGCGCCGTTGTCAAGTAACAACCGGGCGTTGCCCAAATGTCCGAATCGTGACGCCTTGTGCAAAGGGGTCCACCCAGTTCTGTCACGGGAGTTGACGTCTGCGCCATGCTCGATCAACAACTCTGCGACTTCTAATTTTCCTTCTTTCGATGCGACGTCCAACGGAGTCTGGAGGTTGTTTTCATTACGTTCATTGACATCTGCGCCACGGTCAAGTAAAGATTGTATGATGCTAAAGGCCCCATTTACCAACCAAGAATTCTTGAATCTTGAACTTGAACTTGGATTTCAGTATTTTCTGGGGGTGACAGGAGTCACAGGTGTGATGAATGATAACTTGATTAACTAATACAAGTTTCTTTAATTATAACAAGCTGAAGCTTGCTTGGGCTTCGCCCAAGGGGGTGCGCCTTCGGCGGGCCGTGAGCAATCTCTTCATGTGTAATCCTTTTTTGGATAAGGGAGAGGAGGTATATCATAATCTCACAATTATCATCATGTGTAATCCTGTTTACTTATAAGGCCTATTTTAGCAGTTATATTGGTGATCTCTGAAAAATCCTTGAGTTTCAAAAGTTTCACTTTGGGTTCAAAACTTTGTTTCTAAAAGGCCCTAATATGCCTTTAGTATCACTCATTACTGGGTATAATCCCTTTTTGAGTGAATGTGTAATCTTCATGTCATCTAGTAGAACAATCCATATCAATATACTAAATCTCAACCAAAAACAGAGCTCTCACCATGATCCTATCAAAGACAGTAATTCATATGGCCAAGTCAACTGCCAATCAGTAGTGTCTTTGATGTTAATCACTCAACCAACCATAGTGCTACAGCTCAGCCCAGTTAAACAGGATATAGATTCAAATCATTTATCAATGGAAAATAAAAAAATCATTACATCCACTGAAAGTAACATAGTCAACTGGATTGCATTTGGTGTGATACATCCACATTAGTGGGCTGAGAGCTGGCCAAGAAAACACAACTCGACGTGACATCGCAAGCGCGGGAAACCGTCACGTGCCATCAGGGTCTCGGGGGTGTGGGAATTGGCCGGTCGCGTGTCGAAGGAGGCTGAAAAACTAAGGATAGGGAAGAGGGTATTTAGAAAACTGAAACAGGAAATAAAAGGAAAAACGCACGCACGCACGGGGAAAAGAAAGCCAGCTGGAACAGGTCAAGCGCAATAATCGCAGATCGTTGAACATTCGAGTGACTTGTCATTTGAGGCCGAGCTTGATGGTGGTATTATCGTTGCGGACCTGGCCGTGCTGTTACTATGACAGGTTAGAAATCGAGAGTAAATTGAGAAGGAAAAAAAAAAAAAAGGAAACGCGTACAGGCCACTGTGGTGCCGTCCTCGCGTTTTGCAGCAAATGAGTAGAAATGCACCGAGCCCGCGAAACGAAAACGCATCGCGCGCACTGGAGTTGGGTAGAGGAGATGGGAGGAGGGGGAGGACGGAGGACAGGACAGGACAGGGATGCGGAATGCGTCGTGGTCGCGCGACCCCTAACGCGCGAGAACGCGAGAATGTCGCGCACGCGGGAAGCACAGTTGTGTGCCATTCGGGTTCATGCACACCCCACCGTCGTTGGCCAGGGCCGCGCGAGGGATTTGAAAGCGGTGAGAACGGCCCTTTTTGGCGTGCAAATGGCCGCGTCCATGCGATGCGTTGACCCGTCGCTCACAGGAGGCCCCTTTGGCGGCGTGGGTCAACCGGAGCAGAGGGGAGGGGAGAGGAACGCCGCGCGCTCGTAAACTGGCAAGAAAAGATCAAAAAATGAAAACGAAAAAACGCACGCGGTCGTGGCCATCGCGAGGTCGTCATATCTACGGCCGAGTCGTCATGGTCGCCATTGCAGGGGAATGGGTGCCAGTGGGTGGGAGAGCGCTGCCGTGAGGACCATAAGCACATCGCCTTGAAGCCCAACAGGAAACCGTTGTAGTGGGAATGAGAGGATGAGAGAGAGCACGTGAAAAAGTGAAAAAAAAAAAGAAAGAAAATGCGCACCGGGTTCGTAATTCCACTGAATTCGGGAGGGGAGGGGGGCAGCGTCATCGCTGCATCCATGCCATGTGTGTCACTGTGAAGAGAGGTCAGGAAGAGCAATGAGAGCAAAAAGGAAGACGTACCGGGTGAAGGGAAGTGGATGCGCGAGGGAATGAGTCCTCTGCCGAGGTGCTTGTCTCGTTGCGCTCGCGGGCGGGGCTGCGCTGCTGAGAGCGAGACGGGGCGCGTGGGGCTGCGCCGTGCGTCACTGGAGTGGCGGTCGAGCTGGATGGGGTCGGTGTTAGTGGGATAAGGGGATGGGCGTGTGTCCGTTGATCCGGTCAGCAAAAACACCCTCTCGACGGCTGCGTCATCACCGCGGTCCTGGTCATGCTGTTGCTGAGAACCGGTTAGAACAAAAAAAAAAGAAAAGAAAAAGCGCACGGGGTTCGCGATTGCGCGGAATTGCTTCCATGGCCATCGGGTGCTCTTGTGGTGTTGGCTTGGGGTCGCTAACAGGGCAGAGGGTATTGAGATCCATGGGCAAAGTAGAGCTGAGCTGAGGAGGCAGAGTGAAAAACAAAGGAAGGGGCGAGAACGCACGAAACGCGTGTCGCTCTCTTGATCGCTGTGTCATCGCCGTGGTGCTGGCCATTGCTGTCAACGTGAGAAAGGGGTTAGAAAAGGGCGGCAGAATGAGACGGTAAATAGACATTACAAAAAAAAAAAAAAAGATCATGAAACCGCGCACCGGATTCGCGATTGGACATTTGTGGCCACTGGGTGTTCTTGTGGTCTTGGCCTGAGTCGCGCGCCGTTGCCGGAGGAGGTGGCAAAGGAGAGGGCATTGAGGTGCAAAGCAATTCGAGAGGATGGGAGAGCAAGCAAGAGAAGCGTCGCCTTGCCGTCGTCACGGCCATGGGCACGTCGCCGTCACGGCGGCCAGATCGTCACAGTGGCCATGGGCATGCTCACGATTCGTGGCCGTCGCGAGGTCGCCATGGGCCATGCCCGAGTCGTCGTCATCGTCGCCAGTGAGGGGGAATTGGGAGCCAGTGGGAGGAGTGCTTCGCCAGGCAAACGTGCCGTCGTCACGGCACCATGAGCACACCACCGTCACAGGCGGCCAGATCGTCACAGTGGCCATGGGCCACGCTCACGATTCGTGGCCGTCGCGAGGGCACTATGGCCATGCCCGAGTCGTCGTCATCGTCACCAATGCAGTGACACAGGAGACGGGAGTGGGGAAGCAGCTTGAGAGCCAGGAAGAAGCTGTTTGGTAGGAAGGAGAGGGAGAGTATGAGAGAGAGCGCGTGGAAAACGAAACAAAAACTCACCCGCGGAAACGACAGCTCGCGGGAAAAACTCCAATGAGGCCAGTGAGATTTGAGTGAATCGGTGGCTTGAGAGTGTTGAACTGGGACTTGGGGAAGGAAGAGTGGGAAGGATAGGAGGGAGAGAGGGGGAGAGGGGGAGAGGAAGAAGAACGACGCAGAAAGAAAAACGAACGTGGCAAAAGAAAAAAACGAACGCGCGTACAGTAAAACGAAGACGCGACAGGGTGAAAAAAGTTTTTCATTGCTTAGGTAAATATTGGTAAGCAATGGACCGTGACTCTCCGTTCTGATTTAATATAAGTACAAGTTGTAATTTCATGCCTACGGCATGGCTTGCAAGCTGCACTTCGTGCCTACAGCATGGCTTGCGAGCAAGCTCGCAAACCATCCTCCGGCACTTCGTAGCAGCTTGCAAGCCATGCCTTAGGCATGAAATTAAAACTTGTCAGGGGCTGCGCCCCCGAACCCCCGCCGTCGCCCGGGTGTAATCACTCGGGTGTAGTCCTTTTTTGTTTAAAGCCTCTTTGCATAATCCCTTTTTTGCTTAAACAGAAAGTAATCAACTCATCACTATCTATAATCTTTTTTGCTTCATAAACAGAGAGGAGATCCATTCTTTGTTGCAGCTTCAAAATATATCTCTACATGGTAAAGCAGATCAAACAATACATACACTGAACACACATCTTGTTATAGTAACACTTCACTATATACTATATTCTTAGTGGAAGCCTCCCTCTTCTCTTCCTCCCAAATCACCTTGATGTTGGAAACAGAGGTCACCCTTGACACCCCAACATAAAATTGCCCATGTGTGAAGACTGGCTTTCTTAAATCCAACCCCAACATGCTTCAGTGTTTGCCCTTGTGACTTGTTGATGGTCATGGCAAAGCATGCCCTCACAGGGAATTGCCTCCTTGTGAACTTGAAAGCAACTTGATCCTCTGTTGGTTGGCAAGGGATTCTTGGGATGAAGACCTTCTCCCTTGCATGCTCCCCTGTTATCAGCTCAACTTCTAGCACCCTGTTGCTAGACCTCCTCAAGATCCCTCTGCTCCCATTGCAGACACCATGTCTGGCATCCAAGTTCCTCAGCACCATCACAGGACAGCCCACCTTGAGCTCCAGCTTGGCAAGAGGAAGTCCAGAGCAGTTGATTGAGTTCAGGTACTCCACTGGATAGTTCAGCATCACATCAGCATCCCCACTCTGCTCAGAAGTGGGAATGCTGTCTGCACTCTGAAACACTTGTCCTCTTCCTGGGAACCTCCTAAGCACCTCCTTGTTGATGCTGTCCACATCAGTGTTAAGGCTAGAAAGGATGGCGCGCTCTGCAAAGAACTGGAAGAAGGGTTGCCAGTGTCAAGGCCAGGGTAGATGCTAGTCAATCAGAGAGGAAACTGTGTTCTCCCTGCACTTCATAGTAGGGGGGAAGATGGATGATAGAGTTTGGATCAGTGTGCCTGCCTTTTCCAACCTCCAGTTGCCACTGTGCAAAGTTGGCCTCAGCTTGAATGCCAGTGTTGAGGCGCATATTTTGGTGGAGATGAAGCACTTTGATGGATCTCCAGAGGGGGGAGCGCTGTAGGCAGGCACCTACTATCTGAGGCCTTGATCCTTGCACAATAACAGGAAGGATCTGCTGAAAGTCACCACCAAAGACAAAGGTAAGACCACCAAAGGGCTTGTCAGAGTCACAGATGTCCTTGAATGACCTGTCCACTGTCTCCATCACATGCCTGTGCTGCATGGGAGCCTCATCCCAAATGACCAAGTCAGTAATGCGAATCAGGTCTGCTAAATGTGAGTTTTTGGAGATGTTGCAGACAGTGGACTCATGGGAGGGAATGGGGATCTTGAAACAGGAGTGTGCAGTGCGCCCTCCCTTGAGAAGGAGTGCAGCAATGCCAGAGGAAGCAACACAGAGCACAATCTTGTGTTGAGAGCGCAGATGGTAGCAGAGGGTGTTGTAGAGATAAGTCTTGCCAGTACCCCCAGGGCCATGAAGGAAAAAGATCTCCCCTGTCTTGTTGAGGACAGCAGAGGTGATCCCCACAAAAGCAGTCTGCTGGTCAATATTAAGCTTGTCAATAGACTCAGCTGCAAGAACAGCCTGTTCCTCTAGGTCATACTGGTGCTGCTCCTGAATGAGAGGATTCCCTGCAATGGCCCCCCAGTTCTCAACAAACTGAGGCATGGTTGGCCAATCCTGAAGTCTCTTGGCAGAGTGGGAGAGGAGGAGGTCAATGAGATAGAGGCCATAGTCCTTCACCTGTTCATCAGTTGGCTCTGGGATGTTGAGATGATGCTGGAGCTTGTGCTTAAGGTCATCACAGATAGATGCAGAGAATCTGTCCCAAAGTGCCCTAGGTTGAGAAGGGATGCAGTCCTTGAGGATGGTGACAAAGAGGTGGCGCAGCTGAGCACCTGTGCACATATGACTGGCTTCTTCCAAGCATTGCTGCCACTCCTGATCATCTTCTAGAAGACCCCTTGCAATGCAAGCCTCTCTAAAATAGGGATAGAGAGTGCCTTCAAATGAGCGAAGGTTTTCAAAGGAGGTTGCACCCTTGACAGAGGTGAGAAGGAGGCGCAGGTAGAAGCGCTCTCCAGAAGTAGGGTGAGCATGAAACATCCTCCCAATAGCAAAGCCCTTACTCCTAGGAGTCCACCTATGAGTGCTTTTGTTCCAGACCATCTTGGAGGGATAGTCTTGGTAGAGAAGATCCAGAATGTGAGAGCCCTCTGGAGCAGCAGCATTGGCCTGAAACCATCCAGTGAGTGTGGTGGGCTTCTCCTCCTCCTGAACTGGCCTGTCATCCTCAGGATTGTAGACAACTCCCTGCTGCCAAGGAAGGTGGACTTGAAGGCGCACCACATTTGGAACCTGCTCCTGTAGCTCAAAGAGAAAGAGCCTCCATACAGCCTCACAGCTGCTGATGTATCTTGCATCCAAGTAAAGCTTGACCTCATCCATGCACCTGCCAAATGCCATGGTGGTCCTGTCATGGCCCTTGTAGACATACTTGTAGATGTACTTGAGAGCCTTGACAGAGGCAACAGACTCCACATTGATATGGCACCTGTACTTCCAGATGAGATATGGAGAATGGCAGACCACCCATTGGTTTGTGATCTCCTTGCCACTGATGAGATGAGTGTGGCCAGTGTCCCTCCTCCTGGTGCGCGCATAAGAGTCCTCAGTAACAGAAGTCTCCTCCCTAAAGGGCTTAGGGAAGCCCTTGGAACATGAGCCATCCACCATGCAAGGAGAATTCCTGTTCTGGTTGCCACAGGGCCTGTGAACCATGAACTTCTTGATGAGTTCAAGCAGCTCAGGATGGTCTTCTGGAAACTCAGAAGACATGAGACTGTCAATCTGGTCAGGGGTGCGCAACTTGGAGTGGGGCTGAAGGAAGACAATGATATGGGCATGGGGGAGGCCTCTCTTCTGGAACTCTATGGTGTAAAGGTGAGCTGCCCAAGCACCCAGAATGCCAGCCCTGATGTCCTTGATGAGGGACTTGAGCTTGGCATGAAAGACTCTGACCACCAAGTCAGGGCGCTCATTGGCAGTCTGGCCAGGGAGAAGGGCAGAGTGAACCTCAGGCCACTGAGGATTGGCAGTCATGGTGATAAAGAGGTCACCTCCACCATAGAAGCGGTTGATGGCCAAGGCATCTTGGAGATGCTGCTGCATATTTCTGGTGCTGCCAGAGAAGCTGGAGGGAAGGATAAATCTCTTGCCTAGTTGGTGTCTGTCAACATCAACATTGGCAGCAACAGCATCTGCCAGACCCTCATAGATCTCCACCCTGAGCTTGCCTTGATTCCTCTTAATAAAGTTGAGGCGGCTCTGCTCTGCAATGGCCCAAGCCTCACAGACATACTCTTGAAAGAGCATGCCAGAGAGGAAGATGTGATTGGAGTCAATGATATGAGGGCGAATATGAAGGCGATAGCGAAGGAATTGAGCCAAAGAGATGCACCTATTTGCATTTGGAGCAGGGCCATCTTCAACATCTTGGTAAGGGATGTTGGGGAACCATCCTAGCTGGCCAGTGGGAAAAAGGAGGACATATCTGAGTGAGGGGTAAACAGGATGGATGTCAGAGATGCGCTTTAGATGGCCATCCCTAAGGCTCAAGATGATGTCCTGTGAGTCCTTGATTTGATCTCCTTCACCTGGAATGATAACTGCAATCTCATTGATGGCAGCATCAGGGGAATTATAGCGACGCCTATCACATGCAGCATCAAAGTGAAGTGAGAGAGTGCAGTCTTGCTCTCTAGGAAGGTGTTGAGTCAACTCATAAGCCTGCTTGAACTTCTGGACAGCAGCATGAGAGCGATAAAGCATGTCCTGAAGAGTCTGCATGGTGCCTTGAGTCAATCTAGAGTTGGCCTGATGGGCCATGCGCACATTGAGGGCCATGCTAGGGTCATAGATGTAAAGCTGTGCATAAGAAGGGGCAGCATCAGGCCTCTCTGGTGGCAAAAGAGACCCAATCCTATGAATAAGTTCCCCATGCAGCTTGAAGACCCAAGGTCCATGTCCTCCCTGATTCACAGAATGATCCACCTGTCTTCCCACTGAGGTAAAGGCCAAAGCATTGTTGTAGGAGCGAATATGAAGGCGAAATGCTTTAGAAATAGGATCTTGGCCAGTGAGAAGGTGGTAAAGCTCAGGGGGACATGGGTGAAGGGGAGGAAGGGCAATCTTGCCACTCAAGCAACACATGCCAAACTTGGGGGTCCTTTTAGATGAGTTGGTAAGGCGCTCATCTAGCCAATGAAGTGCCTTGCAGAAAGGGCATTGAATGTTCATGCCTTCAAGATCATGAATAGCCCATGTGGGATCAAAAGGATGTCGTGCAATGGGCATGGCTTGAGGAGGTGGCAGCATAGGTTGGCCCATATCTGGATGCTATAATATCTATTAAGTATATATTTTTTCCCTTTAAAGAATAGAAACTTACAGGCAAGGGATCTTCTGGATAAACTTGGGCATGAGGATAAGGAGGAGGACTTGGAGGAGCAGAGGATGGAGGAGGTGGGGAAGGGGCAGGAGGGGAAGGGGAAGGGGCAGGGGCAGGGGTAGGGGCAGGAGCAGGAGCAGGAGCAGGAGCAGGAGCAGGGACATGATGACCTCTTTGCTGTGGAAGAGGAGGAAGGGCAGCAAGCTGAGCAGCCAAGTCAACTGGCAAATGCTAATACTGCCTGTTAGGATTAGGAAGAGGAAGAGGGGGGTTAGTAGCAAGTTCAGGAGTAGACACAGAGCCAGAGCCAGATCCATAGACAGAAGCAGCAGCAGCAGCAGAGGTAGAGCCAGAGCCAGAGCCAGAGCCAGGGGCAGCAGAATGTGACCTTGTAATAATCTGCAACTCATAATTATTATAAAGTCTATTTTAAGATGAAACTGACTCACAGGAGGAGGGGCAAGAAGAGAAGGGGCAGGAGTTTGACCATAGTGCCGTCGAGTGGGGAGTGGTTGAAGGGCAGCCACTTGAGCAGCCAAATTAGCTGGTAAGTGATGATAGACTTGTCCTTGAAATTGAATAGGTTGTCTGGCAGTTGAGGTGCTGGCAGGTGTCCTACGCTGTTCAGGACTGCCCAAAGTGCGACTGGCACGCTCAGCTTGACGTGCAGCAGCCTGAGATTGTTGAGGAGATGTGGGAGGAGTGTTAGACATGGGGACTAATAAAAAGAGACAGGACCATGAACACTGCAGTAATTAAAACATAGTAAGCATACCTTGTTGATGGTTGAAAAGGGTGGAAGTTGAAGGGTTGTGAGTGACTGAAAAACATATTTAAAAAAATATTCAGCTGCCCAGAAAGTGGGGGACTCACTTTGTAGAGAAACTGGACTGTTCAGTGGAGGCAGAGGATGATGGTTGGAGGCAGAGGTAAGATTTCCGCAGCACCAACAGGCAAGCACCTGTTTATGTCCCCTGAGCCCAAGTTCCGCGTCGCGTGCAGCCCGGCCCGGTTAACCGGCTCTGCACTGCTACGCCTTGCGCCATGAGCCACAGCACACACGCACACACCCCAGCACCGTCTAAACAGAATCCAGAAACAAAGTCTTATATTTATATGAGCAGGAAGTAAATTACATCTCATAAATATTACAAAAGACTATGGAGGCAACAGTAAGGGAGGCAGGGCGGACGGCAGCCCACTCTTTCCAAAAGGCATTTTTCATTGAGCTGCGTCGTGAGACGCTCGAAAATGCCAATCATGCACGCAAGGCGCATGTCGGGAGAGGTTAACAAACTTGCAAAAATATTGCATGCGGGGGACAGGGAAACCCATGTTGTCTGCAAATCAGGGTTTCAAACATGTGGAAAAGAAAAGGAAAAATGCACAGGTCGAAAATTGCGCGCTCCGGAATCCACATGACAGCAAGCCAGTCAAGGCCGAGCTGACTGGAGGAGAGGAAAATAAAGAAAAAGTTAGAGAACGCAACAACGAAAACGAAAAAAAAACGAACATGCAAATCCGTTCCGGATGACCCAGGGATAGTGACTTGTTTGTCCAGGGAGGCAGGTAGTCATGCCTGAGGGTCTTGTGACAACAGGCATGGAGAGAGGACCCGCGAAAACGCACACGAAAGATGCACGCCCATCAAACGCGAAAATCCCTGGACAAAGGAATACGCGTGTCACAGTGCGCCACATCTTGCATGTCGCCCTCGTGACTGAGCCAACCGTGGACATGTCGTACACAGGCTCGGCGGAGGGCCACAATTCCCCAACCATGGCCTCGTTCCTAATGTGGCTGGTGAGGGACCGTGTCCAAAGGGGAGGATGGTTGGAGACTGTGGAGAGGGGAGACAGCACGCACATAGCTTAACGCATGACAATCACGCACGCGAGAAAACACGTGTTTCTTGCCATCCAAGTGTTGAGTGTGGGGATTGTACCGTCGCGTATGGAGGGAGCTTGGAGCACTTGAAGAGAGGGCGGAGAGTATGAGAGAGAGCTGTCAAAAAAGAAAAGGAATAACGCACCTGGTCAACGCGCGCGGGAACACTCACGGTGGCTGCTTGTGCCATTCCGTGGTCGAGGTCGCGGTTGTACGCAGCGCAAGCGAGACTGCCAGTTGCTGTGAGGAGATGTTAGAAAGAGCGAGTGGAAAGAAAAGAAAAAAAAGAAAGGAAGCTCACCGGGTTCGCCCCTCCAATCAGGGTGGGGGAGCAGGTAGAGGAGAAGGGAGGGGAGAGGAGAGGAGAGAACCGTACCTTCTTTCCCAGTGCCGGGCGTTGATTTGGTCGGCGTTCGCAAAGGCGATCGCGATCGCGTGGCGTGTGCTGGCGTGATGGAGGCGGCAAGGGAGTGGCGTTGGGCGGGGCCATTTGGCCTTCGTGTGGTGTGTCAATTTGTCGGGAGGGGGCGCGCGACGGCACAGCATGCGTTGAGGGCAAGATTATGAAGGTGGGGGAGTGGCGTTGGGCTAGACCGTTCGCCTTCGTGTGCGTCGGTTGTCGGGAGAACGCACGCGCGAAGGTGATCGCAGTCGTGCGGCGTGTGTTGGCAAGATGATGGATGCGGCGAGGGAGTGGCGTTGGTGGGGCCGTTCGGCCTTCGTATGGTGTGTCGAACTCGCATATTATAAATGAAAGAAAAAGAGAAAAAAGAAACACGCACGCGCACAGTTTAACGCGGGATAATAGCGCACGCGTTTCTTGCCATCCAGGTATCGAGTGAAGGGATTTTACCATCGAGTGTGGAGGGGGAAGGGGTGGACGTCGCGGGGAAGGCCGGTCGCGCGTCCTTCAATCGGAAGCGAGTGTTAGATAGAAAGAGAAAAGGAAAAACACACGCACGCACGCACCGGTAAAAGAAAGCCAGCTGGAACTGGCAAGTCACAAACAGAGACTGGGAGAGTCTTAAAAAAACGCATCTGTCGACGCGAGAATGATCGCGTGCGGGCTCGTGGTGGCTGCTTGTGCCGTTCCGTGGTCGCAGTCGTGGTCATGGCCATTGCATTGTGATACGCGCGACGGCGAGCTGCATTGCGCAGTTCCTGGAGTTCCTGTTCTTGCTTCGCAAACGTCTCCGTACGCTTGCGCTCCGAGCGCGCCAGCCTGCCTTCGTGATGTGCTGACAGACGTGAAGCGAGCGATGCGGCGGACAGACGCTTGTGCTTCTTCGACAGGTGTTTGTCTCCCACGTGCGACTTGGGAGGTTGAAGCGTGGAACTCGCGTTGCCAGGGGCTTGGGGTTCGAACCACGACTCCCTAACGGAGGCTGGCATGGAACCGTCAGAGTCGGAAGGGGTAGCGGCCCCCGACGGTGACGCATGGCGCGAAGATAACGGCGAAGGCGAGGGCGAATGTGAGGGCTCTGGAGTCCTCAGAGTGAGGTGCAGCTGTGCCGTATCATCGGACAGGGAGCGGAGGCGGAAAAGACGGCCATGCCTTGCGGTTGATCGCATATTTTGATGACGATATTTCGTCGAAGGCAGGCTGAGGCATTGTGGGCGAGGGCGAGGGCGAGGGCGATCGAGATGCGAGAAGAAACGCGTCTGTGAGCGAAGTACGGCATCGTCGAAATGAGCGGGGAAAGTGCCCACGGCTTCGTGCTTGAGGCAAGGTCGTGTTCCAAAGTCGGGTCAACGAAGCTGAGGGTGGTGGTAAAAGACAGTCGTGACGTCAGCTTACAGACGCGACCCGTGTTGTGTTGAAAAGGGCACTGGGAATAGGGTGCTTACTGCATGAACTTGAGCGCCGCGCCGGAACCCCAGGGCAATTTCAAGGGACGGTCAAAGGTGTTTCCAAAAAGGACGTCATCCGCAGAGATGGGGCGAAGGAAGCGTCCTGCATGCGCAATCTCGCCCGTTCTCGCTGTGGCAATGCCCGAGTCGTCGTCGTTGTCACCACTGTAGTGCCACAGGTGGAGAGGAGAATTGGGGCCAGCGGGTGAAAGCAGGTTGAAGAGGAGCCTGTGAGGGGCCTTCTTGGAAAACGGGTGATGGGAAGGAGAGAGGTGAGAGAATGAGAGAAGCGCGCGAAAAAAAAACGAAATGAAGGACGCACCGGAAACCATCTTGGCCTGAGTCGTCACGCGTGCCGGAGGAGGTGGCAAAGCAGAGGGCATTGAGGTGCAAAGCAATGCAAGAGGATGGGAGAGCAAGCAAGAGAAAGCTTCGCCTGCCGTCGTCACGGCCATGGGCACGTCGCCGTCACGGCGGCCAGATCGTCACAGTGGCCATGAGCCATGCTCACGATTCGTGGCCGTCGCGAGGTCGCCATGGCCATGCCCGAGTCGTCGTCATCGTCGCCAGTGGAGGGGAATGGGAGCCAGTGGGTGGAGTGCTTCGCCAGGCAAACATGCCGTCGTCACGGCCATGAGCACACCACCGTCACGGCGGCCAGATCGTCACAGTGGCCATGGGCCACGCTCACGATTCGTGGCCGTCGCGAGGGCACTATGGCCATGCCCGAGTCGTCGTCATCGTCGCCAGTGGAGGGGAATGGGGGCCAGTGGGTGGAGTGCTTCGCCAGGGCAAACGTGCCGTCGTCACGGCCATGAGCACACCACCGTCACGGCGGCCAGATCGTCACAGTGGCCATGGGCCATGCTCATGATTCGTGGCCGTCGCGAGGGCACTATGGCCATGTCCGAAGTCGTCGTCATCATCACCACTGCAGTGACACAGGAGGAAAGGGGATTGGGGAAGAAGCAGGTAGAAGAAGAGCTTTCAAAGGCTGCTTGAAAAGAGGGTTGTAGGAAGGAGAAGGGAGTGTGAGAGAGAGCGCGTGAAAACGAAACAAAAAATGCACCCGCGGAAACGACAGCTCGCGGGAAAACTCCAATGAGGCCAGTGAGATTTTGAGGAAACCGGCGGCTTGAGAGTGTTGAACTGGGACCTTGGGGAAGGAAGAGTGGGAAGGATAGGAGGGGAAAGAGGGGGAGAGGAAGAACGACGGCAGAAAGAAAAACGAACGTGGCAAAAGAAAAAACGAACGCGCGTACAGTAAAACGAAGACGCGACAGGTGAAAAAAGTTTTTCATTGCTTAGGTAAATATTGGTAAGCAATGGGACCGTGACTCTCCGTCCTGATTTAATATAAGTACAAGTTGTAATTTCATGCCTACGGCATGGCTTGCAAGCTGCACTTCGTGCCTACAGCATGGCTTGCGAGCAAGCTCGCAAACCATCCTCCGGCACTTCGTAGCAGCTTGCAAGCCATGCCTTAGGCATGAAATTAAAACTTGTCAGGGGCTGCGCCCCCGAACCCCCGCCGTCGCCTGGGTGTAATTGCTCGGGTGTGATCCTTTTTTGTTTAAAGCCTCTTTGCATAATCCCTTTTTTGCTTAAACAGAAAGTAATCAACTCATCACTATGTATAATCTTTTTACATGGTAAAGCAGAACAAACAATACATACACTGAACACACATCTTGTTATAGTAACACTTCACTATATACTATATTCTTAGTGGAAGCCTCCCTCTTCTCTTCCTCCCAAATCACCTTGATGTTGGAGAACAGAGGTCACCCTTGACACCCCAACATAAAATTGCCCATGTGTGAAGACTGGCTTTCTTAAATCCAACCCAACATGTTTCAGTGTTTGCCCTTGTGACTTGTTGATGGTCATGGCAAAGCATGCCCTCACAGGGAATTGCCTCCTTGTGAAACTTGAATGCAACTTGATCCTCTGTTGGTTGGCAAGGGATCCTTGGGATGAAGACCTTCTCCCTTGCATGCTCCCCTGTTATCAGCTCAACTTCTAGCACCCTGTTGCTAGACCTCCTCAAGATCCCTCTGCTCCCATTGCAGACACCATGCCTGGCATCCAAGTTCCTCAGCACCATCACAGGACAACCCACCTTGAGCTCTAGCTTGGCAAGAGGAAGTCCAGAGCAGTTGATAGAGTTCAGGTACTCCACTGGATAGTTCAGCATCACATCAGCATCCCCACTCTGCTCAGAAGTGGGAATGCTGTCTGCACTCTGAAACACCTGTCCTCTCCCTGGGAACCTCCTAAGCACCTCCTTGTTGATGCTGTCCACATCAGTGTTAAGGCTAGAAAGGATGGCGCGCTCTGCAAAGAACTGGGAAGAAGGGTTGCCAGTGTCAAGGCCAGGGTAGATGCTGTCAATCAGAGAGGAAACTGTGTTCTCCCTGCACTTCATATAGGGGGGAAGATGGATGATAGAGTTTGGATCAGTGTGCCTGCCTTTTCCAACCTCCAGTTGCCACTGTGCAAAGTTGGCCTCAGCTTGAATGCCAGTGTTGAGGCGCATATTTTGGTGGAGATGAAGCACTTTGATGGATCTCCAGAGGGGGGAGCGCTGTAGGCAGGCACCTACTATCTGAGGCCTTGATCCTTGCACAATAACAGGAAGGATCTGCTGAAAGTCACCACCAAAGACAAAGGTAAGTACCACCAAAGGGCTTGTCAGAGCCACAGATGTCCTGGAATGACCTGTCCACTGTCTCCATCACATGCCTGTGCTGCATGGGAGCCTCATCCCAAATGACCAAGTCAGTAATGCGAATCAGGTCTGCTAAGTGTGAGTTTTTGGGGATGTTGCAGACAGTGGACTCATGGGAGGGAATGGGGATCTTGAAACAGGAGTGTGCAGTGCGCCCTCCCTTGAGAAGGAGTGCAGCAATGCCAGAGGAAGCAACACAGAGCACAATCTTGTGTTGAGAGCGCAGATGGTAGCAGAGGGTGTTGTAGAGATAAGTCTTGCCAGTACCCCCAGGGCCATGAAGGAAAGAAGATCTCCCCTGTCTTGTTGAGGACAGCAGAGGTGATCCCCACAAAAGCAGTCTGCTGGTCAATATTAAGCTTTGTCAATAGACTCAGCTGCAAGAACAGCCTGTTCCTCTAGATCATACTGGTGCTGCTCCTGAATGAGGGGATTCCCTGCAATGGCCCCCCAGTTCTCAACAAACTGAGGCATGGTTGGCCAATCCTGAAGTCTCTTGGCAGAGTGGGAGAGGAGGAGGTCAATGAGATAGAGGCCATAGTCCTTCACCTGTTCATCAGTTGGCTCTGGGATGTTGAGATGATGCTGGAGCTTGTGCTTGAGGTCATCACAGATAGATGCAGAGAATCTGTCCCAAAGTGCCCTAGGGTTGAGAAGGGATGCAGTCCTTGAGGATGGTGACAAAGAGGTGGCGCAGCTGAGCACCTGTGCACATATGACTGGCTTCCTCCAAGCATTGCTGCCACTCTTGATCATCTTCTAGAAGACCTCTTGCAATGCAAGCCTCTCTGAAAGAGGGATAGAGAGTGCCTTCAAATGAGCAAAGGTGTTCAAAGGAGGTTGCACCCTTGACAGAGGTGAGAAGGAGGCGCAGGTAGAAGCGCTCTCCAGAAGTAGGGTGAGCATGGAACATCCTCCCAATAGCAAAGCCCCTGTCCCTTGGAGTCCACCTATGAGTGCTTTTGTTCCAGACCATCTTGGAGGGATAATCTTGGTAGAGAAGATCCAGAATGTCAGAGCCCTCTGGAGCAGCAGCATTGGCCTCAAACCATCCAGTGAGTGTGGTGGGCTTATTTGGGACTTCCTCAAGAACTTGAGGATTGTAGACAACACTGTGCTGATCAGGAAGATGGACCTGGAGGCGCACCACATTGGGAACCTGCTCCTGCAGCTCAAAGAGAAAGAGTCTCCACACTGCCTCACAGCTGCTGACATATCTTGCATCCAAGTAGAGCTTGACCTCATCCATGCACCTGCCAAACTGCATAGTGGTCCTGTCATGGCCCTTGTAGACATACTTGTAGATATACTTGAGAGCCTTGACAGAGGCAACAGACTCCACATTGATGTGACACCTGTACTTCCAGATGAGAAAAGGGGAATGACAGACCACCCATTGGTTTGTGATCTCCTTGCCACCAATGAGATGAGCATGGCCAGTGTCCCTCCTCCTGGTGCGCGCATAAGAGTCCTCAGTCACAGAAGTCTCCTCCCTAAAGGGCTTAGGAAAACCCTTGGAACATGAGCCATTCACCATGCAAGGGGAATTCCTGTTCTGGTTGCCACAGGGCCTGTGAACCATGAACTTCTTGATGAGTTCAAGCAGCTCAGGATTGTCTTCTGGGAACTCAGAAGACATGAGACTGTCAATCTGGTCAGGGGTGCGCAACTTGGAGTGGGGCTGAAGGAAGACAATGATGTGGGCATGGGGGAGGCCCCTCTTCTGAAACTCTATGGTGTAAAGGTGAGCTGCCCAATCACCCAGCAAGCCAGCCTTGATGTCATTGATGAGGGACCTGAGCTTGGCATGAAAGACTCTGACCACCAAGTCAGGGCGCTCATTGGCAGTCTGCCCAGGGAGGAGAGCAGAGTGAACCTCAGGCCAAGAGGGATTGGCAGTCATGGTGATGAAGAGGTCACCCCCACCATAGAAGCGGTTGATGGCCAAGGCATCTTGGAGATGCTGCTGCATGTTTCTGGTGCTGCCAGAGAAGCTGGAGGGAAGGATGAATCTCTTGCCTAGTTGGTCCCTGTCAACATCAACATTGGCAGCAACAGCATCTGCCAGACCCTTATAGATCTCCACCCTGAGCTTGTTTTGATTCATCCTGATGAAGTTAAGGCGATACTGCTCTGCAACTGCCCATGCCTCACAGGCATACACTTGAAAGAGTTTGCCAGAGAGGAAGATGTGATGAGAGTCAGAGAGATGAGGGCGAATATGAAGGCGATAGCGATGAAATTGAGCCAAGGAAACACACTTCCTCTGAGCAGGGCCACCTTGGACATTTTGATAAGGGATGTTTGGGAACCATCCTAACTGGCCAGTGGGAAAAAGCAAGACATATCTGAGTGAGGGGTAGAAAGGATGGGTATCAGAGATGCGCTGTAGAGGGCCCTCCCTAAGGTGTAAGATGATATCTTGTGAATGCCTAGGCTCATCCCCATCACCTGGAATAATGGCTGCAATCTCATTGATGGCAGCATCAGGGGGCATTATAGCGATGCCTATCACATGCAGCATCAAAGTGAAGTGAGAGAGTGCAGTCTTGCTCTCTAGGAAGGTGGTGAGTCAACTCATAAGCCTGCTTGAACTTCTGGACTGCAGCATGAGAGCGATAGAGCATGTCCTGAAGAGTTTGCATGGTGTTTCTGATGCAAGTGAGAGTTGGCAGGATGGGCCATGCGCATATTGAGGGCCTGGTCAGGGTCATAAATGTAGAGTTGAGCATAAGAAGGGGCAGCAGCATCAGGTCCCTCTGGTGGCAAAAGAGACCCAATTCTGTGAATGAGCTCCCCATGAAGCTTAAAGACCCAAGGCCCTTGTCCTTGATTAACAGAATGATCCACTTGTCTTCCCACTGAGGTAAAGGCCAAAGCATTATTATAAGAGAGAATATGAAGGCGAAATGCTTTAGAAGTGGGATCTTGGCCAGTGAGGAGGTTGTAAAGCTCAGGGGGACATGGATGAAGAGCAGGAAGGGGCAATCTTGCCACTCAAGCAACACATGCCAACTTGGGGGTCCTTTTAGATGAGTTGGTAGGCGCTCATCTAGCCAATGGAGTGCCTTGCAGAAAGAGCATTGGATGGTCAAGTCCATTAAGATCATGAATGGCCCATGTAGGATCAAAAGGATGTCGTGCCATTGGCATGGCTTGAGGGGGTGGCAGCTGAGGTTGCTATAAATATATATTAGTATATAGTTTCCCTTTAAAGATAGAAACTTACAGGGCAAGGGATCTTCTGGATAAACTTGGGGCATGAGGATAAGGAAGAGGGCTTGGAGGAGCAGAGGATGGAGAAGGAGGGTGGAGAAGGAACAGGGAAGGAAGGAGGGGGAAGGAGGGGAGGGGCAGGGGCAGGGCAGGGGCGAGCAGAGCAGGAGCAGGAGCAGGAGCAGGAGCAGGAGCAGGAGCAGGAGCAGGAGCAGGAGCAGGAGCAGGAGCAGGGCAGGAGCAGGAGCAGGAGCAGGAGCAGG
>JAGFNK010000784.1:0-21884 GCA_025769875.1 Russula earlei | reverse complement strand
TGGGTCCACAGCACAATCTTGGTGGTTGACTTGAGGTTCATCTAGCCCAGTTGTGGCATCATGGGTGCTCATCCTGAACCAACATTGTGCCATGGACTCACTGGTAAGTGAATCAGTTTTGAATTGCAACTGAAGACAGAAAGCTCACCCATAAAGTGACCATGAGTGGAATATGCTGAACAATGGACTTGACAATGTTGGTATATGGCATGTTCAACCTCAAGAGCAAGAATGGGCTAGGTGAAGGTGAGGGGTGTGAGAAGCGACGTACAGTGTCCAAGTGATGTGTGGCAGCAAGGAAGCAACTCAAAAAAACAAGTGTACATGTATGGCCACTGACTTGCTTGGCATTTGCATTCACATTCATTTGCTGTGAATTGCTTACAAGAGTATATATGTGTGTATTCCTTTTGTGCCATCTCCTCTTCATCCTCACATCATCATCATCACTGCCAGCATGCCACCCTCACCCCCATCAACTGCCACATGCCCTCACCCTCAATGTGTTAAGGCTCCAAAGTGCCTTAAATAATCAATGGTCGCATCTATGAACACGTCTACCAATGCAGATATTCTTGAGTCAAGCAAGCAATACTCATGGAGGGGAAGGAGTGTTAGATCCTTCTGGAGTATGGCAACAAGATGAGAGGGGCTCTGCAGATGGGTAGGAGTCAACTGTTTGGGATTGGCAAACTAAGTCAAGCTTAAGGCTCAACTGTTACAACTGGGGGCTTTATATAGCCCTACAGGGATAAGATTTGTGCTACTGTGTACTGGTTGGTGCTATAGAAGCAAAAGGCGGCTCATAGAAGTGAGGTTGCTTCTATGTGAACGATCTCGGTTGCTGAAAGCATTAAATGCTTCCCTAGTACCAATCTTGGTGTCATAAGTACTTTCCTAATCAAGAAACAACATATATCACGGTACAAAACATCTGGGACAGAAGCAATGCTACTCATTGCTTCTTCAGTACATCTTCAAAAGATATGATCAAGCTTCCAATGCAATCAATGAACATAAACATCAAGATCTGATGCACGCATGATGCAAACGGTGCAGTCCATAGTTCAGGTGTTTCCAGCATCTTCCACCCCAAACCACTCGGTAACATTACCCCTCCTTCAGATTGGTGGTCCCACACACCAACGATTCTAAATCAGTGGTGGGGTCAATGCCATCATCATCAAGGGGAGGAGGTGACGGTGAAGGTGTATCGCCTTCTTCTGCTGCCTCATAGGCAGCCAATGCTGAGGCTACTATTGCCTCTGACTCCTCAGTGATGGCTGAAGGAGACATGATCTGTGGGAGTCTGTCAGAGTCCCTAGGTAACCTCCGACTGGAGGTGTGTCTGAGGAAGAGGGTCGTAGTGAAAGGTTCTTGAAAGGTCCTGGACCCTTCTCCTTTCGCTACCTGCAATGCGGGTTAGCAATGTCCTCCCTCTCCTGGTCGGACCTTCCTCTTCTTATGGGTGCGCCAGTCCCATCCTCGGTGGAAAGGGCATGATCTGATTGGGGCATAGGACGATGATAGGGAGGCACTAGGCAATGTGAGGCAGCATCTGCTGCCAGTTGGTCGTGGCAATACTGGTGGGGCAGTGGACAGTACTTGTTAAAATGTCCTACCTCGCCACAATACTTGCATCGGTTCCTTTCCTCCTCCCTTCTATCATGTTCAGTTGCTGAGGTCTGGAATGAAGTCAGCTGTCAGTGACGCTTCCCCACTGCTGCTATAGGAATGGTAATAGATGAGCTCTGGGGGGAAGGGTTTGGTGACGCTTCCGATCCTGCTCCTCCTCGAAGGGCATACCGGACATGGTTTGGAGGACGTCATCTCCTCTTCTGAATACCCTTGCACTGTGTAGGTGGGGCTGGCTGGTACTGGTTTGGGTCAGGGTAGCATACCCCTGAGCGATGTCTGCCAAAGGCAGCTGAGGGACGAAGACGGGTAGAGGGGGAGTGGGCTGCCCAGCCCGATAGTTGGTGAGGAGTTCTTCAGCCCAGACACCTGGAGGGGTTTCTCCCTGGCTACAGCCTGCTTCAATGAACTCCCAGCAACGTGAGCGTACTTTGGCTGCTGCCATTCTCTCCTTGGCTTCAGCCCTGTCTCTCTCTACTCCTCGCTTCTCAGCTAGGTACTTGCTGAGCTTGTAGCGCAGCTGCTTCTCCTCTTCTTCAGCACCTTATAGTTAGCTTCCAGCGTCTCTTGTAAGGTGTAGAGATGGTCTAAGCGGTAGAGTTCTGCCTGCAGCCCATAGTCGCCTAGCAGGTAGAGGGTCTGTCTCCAGCGCCCTTCAACTGCCTCTCTGTGTCGAAGCAGTCTAAGTTGTTCGTCTTGGCCATAGTTATAGAGGTTGTAGCAAGGGGTGGCCTGGAGGATCTCGCCATAGTCTGCATGGCCTTCTCCATTCTTCCCCCTCACTCTCGGCTCTCCCAAGGCAACGTCATAGGCCACATACCTGGCCGGTTTGTTGCCCCAAGTCATGCCATCAGGGATGTCAATCCCTGTGTGGTGTCTGTCAGCGTCCCATCGTACCCAAGGCTCTCCAGGGTGGGCATCCTGGGCAAGAGTGCTGGTGGGGGACGTCACATCCCAATCCCCAGGCTGAACGTCGACTTGGTCAGCAGGGGGTCCAAATTCGAGAGGACGCATATCTGCTTCTCCTTCTCCAGTGTTATGTTCATCCATTCCTTGGAAGAAGGCGAGGAGGGAAGCATCGGGAGTGGTGATTTCAAGTGGCCCCTCTACACCAGAGAGGTCGGATTGGGGAACGATTTCATTAGTGGGAGTTTTGAGACTTTGTGAGTGATGGTATGGGGGGTGAGGAAGTAGAGGGCATCCTTTGCTGGACTTTTATAACCCGTATGGCAGCAGGGTTCTTTCTGTGGTATTCCTCTATTAGTCTAGATGCTTTGATGTTCTCTACTGGCTCCAAGAGTCATGGGCTTCGGAGTATCCTTCCCACTGGACTTGATACTCTAATTGTTTTCCTCCTTCCAGTTTGTCTCAAACCTTAATTGTTGCTACTTCATATTCTTCTTCTCCTCTACCAATTCTGCTTCTGGATTGGTGTAGTTGGCCCCATGCTCCTCTGTCCTCCTTGTAGGGTGTCAATAAGGATGCATGAAACGCATTATGGATCCTCCCGCGGCTAGGGAGATCCAATCTGTATGTCACCGGACTAATCACCTCCGTGATTTCAAAGGGCCCATATCGTTTTGGGCGTAGTTTCACTGTAGGATGTGTCGTTTTTAGGTTGGTGCTGTCGAGCCATACCCTTTCTCCTTTCTGATAAGGTTGGAAACTACTTCTTCGCTTCCACATTAGGGAAGCGATCTTCATTGCTTCTTGTGCCTGTGATCTCGCTTCCTGGATCCGGACTTTCCAATTGTCTATATCTTGCTTTCCCGATTTGGCTGGTGTGCCTTGGGCGTAAAGCCCATCCATAAGAAGAAAGGGGATTGTCTGGTTGTCTCTGAAACGTTAGAATTCATCGTGTATTGCACCAGAGGCAGCCAATCCACCCAATCGTCTTGTTGGTGGTTGCAAAAGATTCTTAGCGATGTTTCCATCGTCTGATTCGTTCTTTCTGATTGTCCATCTGTCTGGGATGGTAGGCAGTGCTGATATTCTGTTTGATATGCAGCTGGTCGCAAAGTTCCCTAATGAACTTGGAACTTATTAGTTTTCTCGATCGGATATGATCTTGCTTGGTACTCCCACAAATGGGAATATTCTGTCTTTGTGGAGCTGTGCTAGCTCTTCTGCATCCATTTCTTCTTTACAAGGAAGCAGGATGATGCCTTTAGTACAATCATGGTTGGTGACAGTCAATATACTGTCATATCCTTTCAACTTTGGCAGCTTGACCACAAAGTCCATGCTGACAGTCAAGAAGGGGGTAGCCCCTTCTTCTGGTGGTATGGGATACAGAGGGAGGTCGACTCTGGATGAGTGTTTGACTTGTTACTTTGGCAAATTGCGCATCCTTCCACATATCAATCGACAAAGTGTACCTCATGGTAGGGCCACCAGTAGTATTGCATCATTCCCAGTAATGTTTTAGCTTTCCTGGGTGTCCTGCTGTAGGGACTGTCATGATACTGTTCCAGTAAGGTCCTGTGGGTCCTTCAGTCGCCTATAACCACCAAGGCTTCATTCTTCCACCATAAGCTATGTCGCTTCTCCAGTTGGTGTCTCTGTACCCAATCAAGTAGCTTTAATTGGTGTCTTTCTTCCCCTTGTTGGTTCTTTAATCCGTTCTTCCAATGCAGTAGTGTGCATTACTCGAATAAAAAGATGGTCAGGTAGCGCGACCACTTCTTCTTTATCCCCTTGTCCATCGTCAAGGTCAGGTCTCCTTGACAGGGCATCTGCTTTATTCCTTGCCCCTGCCTGATGTTTCAGTTCCAAGTCGAAGTCTGCCAAGAAGGTAATGTATCTTGCCACTCGACCATTTATTCGCTGAGGGTGTCGGTAATGCAACAGGTTCGCATGGTCTGTATAGACCACTACCTTATGCTTTGCTCCCATGAGCAGGTGTTGCCAGTGTTTCAAGGCTCGCACCATGGCTAAGAACTCTTTGTCCCATATGTCGTAGTTCTTCTCTGCTTGTTTCAAGGCTGCTGAGAAGTAACCTATTGGCCTCCTCTTTTCTTGTTCGTCCTTCTGGAATAATACTGCTCCAATGGCATAATTGGACGCGTCTACTTCCAGTTCAAAGGGTCGCTCCTCATCAGGATGGAGCAGGACAGGGTCAGAAGATACTATCTGGATAAGTCGTTCCAGAGCATCTTTGCATTCTTGGGTCCATTCAAATGGCACCCCTTTCTTTGTCAAGGCAATAATGGGTCGAGCAATCTGACTGAATCCTCGAATGAAAGCCCTATTGTAACTGAGGACTCCCATGACTTTGCACACTTCGTGTATGTCCTTGATTTCCTGAGGCCAGTCCGTGATTCCTCGGACTTTGGAGGCCTCAATCTTCATCTTCCCTTCATCTATGTCCCATCCTAGCATGGTTAGTTTTCACACCATGAACTGGCACTTCTGGGGTTTCAGGAAGTATGACTTCTTCTGCATCAGCATGAGTAGTTCGTTGACACATTGCTCATGGATTTCTAATTGTTCAGGACTGTCCCCTGTGGCAATTCCAAAGTCATCCAGATAGTTGACCGTGTATTCTGCCCATTGGTCCAGCCAGTCACCGAAGTCTCTTCTCATCAGCCTAGTAAAGAAGGCTGGTGCATTCTTGAGCCCAAAATACATGACATTGGGCAGGTAGGTTCCATATGGCATCTTGAAAGCTGCCTTCCAGCGATCTCCTTCTGCCAGTCGCACATTATTGTATCCCCATCGTATATTGAATTTGGAGAAGACCTTTTTCCCTCGGAGTCTTTCCACCTCTTGTTCCAGATGTGGTAAAGGTTCATTGTCTCGTCTGGTCCACTGATTTAGTCGTTGATAGTCTACAATGATCCTCTTCTCCTTGCTGTCCTTCTTGCCAATGAAGAACACTGGAGATGTGTAGCTGGATGGACCTGGAGTGATGTATCGCTTCTCTACTTCATCAGCTAGGAATTTCTTGAGGTATTCTCGCTCGTCTCGTGTTAGGGGGTACACCTTGCAGTTTAGTTCCTTTGGTGCGTCAGGTAACAGTTCTATCTGCATGTCTGGTTCCCTTGGTGGTGGGAACCTCTGGGACTTCTCTTCTGAGAAGACATCTGCAAAGCGGTGGAATTGCTTTGGAACATTGGCAAGGGGATCCTCTCCTTCCTGTGGTTTAATCGACTGCTGGGCCCACTTCTGAGCAATAGTCGTCTTTTGTAGGTAAATGGCTTCCCCTTTCTTTAATTGTCGGTTTCACCTCTTGCTTGCTTTTGGAGTTTTGCGACATAGAGATCCAGGTACTTGTATTGAGCAGTCTCAATCTGTACCGTTCCTTCCATCAGCTGTCCTTTCTTCCAGTTGATGGTGGGGTCGAATTCATATAGGAAGGGATATCCCAGGATGACCCTGATCCGTTCCTAAATCTGTGAGATAGAACCTTTGCAAGCTCTCCTTCTCCTTGTATCGGACACGAAGCCAGCAGTAATGGGTGAGTTCCCCTTGCTTATTCTGGGTTCCATCAACATTTTCGTACTACCATGGGTTCATGTAGTTCCTGTTTCTCAATCTTCAGTCTCTTCCAAGCTGAGTGATCGATGAAGTTCTCTGTTGCTCCACTGTCTAGTAGAGCAGATTCCTCAGCTGTCATGTGTGCAGTGATGAAAGTGAATGGAATATTCATAGCATTCAGTCTTCTAATGTACACTTGCAACACACTATTCTTCCTAAGCCAGGCCATCGACTTAGGTGTTCCCAAAAACCCTGTTCCATCAGTTCTTCCAATAAGTCCTCCTTCTGTTTGGTGGACATCTTCTTTATGGACGCAGAGGAGGAGCTCTTGTAATAGGTAGGAGGAGGAGATGTGGATCGTCCAGAGACAGTGCTTTTGTTTCCACTGTCCCCTGAGTTGTCCTCCTTTTCTGTTTCCAGAGCTCAAGCTTTTCCTTTGTCCCTTGGGTTACCTGATTTCTTTTTGACTCTGTCCTTGTTGGGACAGTTCTGGCTGATATGCCCTGCCTTCTTGCAGATGAAGCATTTCCCTTCTGCTAGCAGTTTCTTCTTTTCCTCTGTCAGAGGAGGATGTTGCTTGGTCCTTGCTGCATCAGTGGATACCAAGTCCACTTCCATAGCATTCAGGTCTCTTTGGTTTCGCCTTTTCCCAGCCTGTAGGGATTTCATGTGATTTTCCCTGGTGGTCAACGATCCACCTCCAGATCCAATACTAGCTTTCATAAGCTGGTCTCTGGCCTGTTCTTCCCTGGCAGCATTAATCCATGCTCACAGGTCATTGATGGTAGGTATGTCTCTGACTGGTCAATTGTAGATTCGTCACACCAGCCAGGTGATTAGTCCAGCTTTATAGGCTTCGACTGCTCCTGGTGAGTTCTGGTCCCATCCTGCTTTACTGAGCAGAACAAGGAATTTGCTGGTATAATCATCCAGCAATGCTGCTTTACACATGGACAATTGTTGTAGCTTTATGAAAGCGTCTTCAGGTTCTGTGGTGTCTTTGAATTCTCTGAAGAAGTCATCCACAAATTTGGTCCAAAAGAGCATGTCAGTTGGATCCAGCTGCACAGGTGCATAGGGAGATGGTGGGTCCCCATTTCTTTTTGCTTCTACCATGTTCGTTTGGTTGACCACCCATTCATGCACTTTCTCTCCTTTGATATAGGTGAGAGCTAAGGCTACTCACTTCATTGGAATAGTCATGGTTGGGTTGTCACTGTTAAGCAGATTCCATAGATTGAAATCCTGGATGAAGTACTTCGTCTTCTTCCTGTCTCCTTTGAAGACTTCAGGAGGGTCTCCTTTCAGAGATCCATTGCCTCCATGGGGGCCTGGTGCTGGCTGAGGTGCCAGGTTCACCCCTGGTCCTACAGGAGGTGCTGCAGGTGGTCCCCCTCCTGGAAGGCCTCCTCTGGGTGGGCCTCCTCCTGATGCTGGTGGACCTGCGGGCCCAAAGGGGACTCCTCCACCTCCAGGTGGTCCTCCTGCACCAGGTGGACCACCTCCAGGGTTTATTACAATGGTGGGCCCTGTTCTTCCACCCGCTGTCTGGGTAGCAATTGTGGCTGTCTGCATCGCTGCAATGGTAGCCATTTCAACAGATTCTTCTGGTTCTTCCATGATTGTTGGTTCAATGGGCAAGACATGCATGTTCTGCTCCAGTCTTTCAGCTAGCTCCAATACTTCTGGTGCTTCTGCTTTCTGATCTGTAGTTGGAGGGTCCGACTTCTCTGTTTCTCCACTTGATGACTTTTGTATAAATGGAGCTGGGTCATCTACTACTGGGCTTCTGGGTTCCCAATGAGTAGTATAAGGATCTGTCTTGATTCCTAGACCTAGAACCATATATTCATCAATGTCTTCATCCTCTTCTGTGTAGGGACATCCTTTGTGGTAATCAACAAAGTACCACTGATCGTTGATATATTTGCAAGGAAGGTAGCTTCCTTTGTATCAGACCTCGTATCTGTTAGGTCCTTCCTGGTCTGCCCAACACCAGAGGCAGTCCCTTTGATTCCTGAGGGTAGATTGTCCCTCTCTCCAGCTTTGAACCAACCAAATTTGGTTCCTTGCTTCGATTTCTGGTTGAACTTTATGTGTATGCTGTGTTCACCTTCGATCTCCAGTTTGTCTGCTTGCCACTGCCTTTCCTAGGGAGTTGGGACTTGTGTGCCCGCTTACCACTGTCTATGCCAATGACAGTAGGGGTCTTTACAGAAGTATGCATGTGTCCAACTGTGATGCTTGTCGAGAGTCACGTAGTACACCTTCTTCTTGTTGTGGAGAGGTCTGTATAGATTCTCTCCCTTGACTACTTCAGCGTAGGTTGCTGACCGTATGATGACTAGATCCTAGTCCTAAGGCTTCTTGCCTATTCTGGTTCGCTTTCACAGCAATGTCTGTGATAGAAGCTCAACTTATGTTAAAGCTCCAAAGTGCCTTAAATAAGATCAATGGTCGCATCTATAAGCGCGTCCTACCAATGCAGATATGCTTGAGTCAAGCAAGCAATACTCGTGGAGGGGAAGGAGTGTTAGATCCTTCTGGAGTATGGCAACAAGATGAGAGGGGCTCTGCAGACAGGGTAGGAGTCAACTGTTTGGGATTGGCAAACTAAGTCAAGCTTAGGGCTCAACTGTTACAACTGGGGGCCTTATATAACCCTACAGGGATAAGGTTTGTGCTACTGTAGTACTGGTCGGTGCTATAGAAGCAAAATGCGGCTCATAGAAGCGAGGTTGCTTCTATGTAAACGATCTTGGTGCTGGAAGCATTAAGTGCTTCCCTAGTAGCAATCTCGGTGTCATAAGTACTTTCCTAATCAAGGAAGCAACGTACGTGGCGGTACAAGAACATCTGGGACAGAAGCAATGCTACTCATTGCTTTTTCAATACATCTTCAGAGAGATGCGATGAACGCGTTCCAATCGCGATATCAATGAACATAAATGATCAAGATCTAATGCACACATGATTCAATCGGTGCAGTCCATAGTTCAGGTGTTCCGGCATCTTCCGGACCCCAAACCACTCGGTAACAAATTGCTCATGTGACAATGCGCATGCAATATTGTGGACACCTGTACTCACCCCTTTTGTCCATGTGAACAGGGTGACACCATAGAGGCTGGGTTTCCTCTCATAAGGAAGGGTCCTTCAAGGGCCCTCTCTGGGAATTGGTTCATGACAGTAATACGCTCAGTAAGCCTGAAACCTGACACAAGCAAGTTTATGCCTCTGCAGTCCTATTGGATGGTACCAAGGAGTCTAGAATAGTTTCTGCTCTTTGTAATCGACCCTGTACACAGTATATAAGCCCCAATGTAGCATGGCAGTCATCAGACTGTGCATTTGTGATACTCTCATCCTCCTGCGTACTCCCCCACAACCGCTCAGTCTAAAGTCTTCCCTTGTCCTCAAGGTACTCTTCAACAACCACTGTTATGGCGTCGCGGCCGTAAGAGCATTAGCTCAGGGTTCAGTGGGGCCAAGTCCCTGTGACTTGGTTCAAGGGTTCAATGGGGGCTGGCTCAAGGAGACTGGTTCAGAGGTTTAGCATCTCAAGACTAAGTCAAGGATGACCTAATCCGCAGACAGAGTTGATCTCCTGGTTTCACAGAAGAGGAGGACAATGAAGGAGAAGCAGAGGAGGAAGAGGAACATGAAGGTTCCTTGTGATGAGCTCAGGTCAAGCAGAGTATAAGCCAGCACAACACAAGTTGTGATTGAGAGACAGTACAGGTCAAAGGGATGCGACAGGAAATGGGACAAAGCTAAGCTTGGGGCATTCCCCAGCTTCTACAGGTGCTTAAATACTGTATGTAGCGAGGCTGTACAGTACCATATGCAGAACAATAGATAAAGATGAGCCAATAGCAAAAGGAACTTGAACAATAGGTGAAACACAATAGATGAGACAATAAGGGACCATCAGCATCAAGGGATGAAATGGTAACCAAGGAGACAAGGGTGACAAAAGAGAACAATAACGGAAGAGGTTAGGGATGAACCAGCAAGGGGGTAAATCACAACAACCACCTTGTCTAAAGCCTCTTCACTACACTTGCCTCCAGCCTTGGCCTCTGCCTCTTGCAACATGTACCAGTCCCCATCTGGTATCTTCTAGTCGTTGTCAAGACACGTACTGCTGATCACTAAGGACTCAGGAGCAGGTGGGCAAGGGTCGGAACAGATGGTACATGGCAAAGGCGGCATTGAACAGGAGGACGAGCCAAATGATGAGGAGGTACCAGATGGGGACTGGTAGGTGTTGCAGGAGGCAGAGGCAAAGAGCAGAGGCCAGTGCAGCGAGAGGGCTTTAAACAAGGTGGTCATTGAAGAGTACCTTGGAGGCGAGAGGAGTCTTTAAACTGAGTGGTCGCAGGGGAGTACCCAGGAGGATGAGAGTATCACAAATGGACAGTCTGACGACTGCCATACTTCATTGGGGCTTATATACAGTGTACAGGGTCGATTACAAAGAACTGGGACTATTCTAGACTCTTTGGTACCATCCAATAGGACTACAGAGGCATAAACTTGCTTGTGTCAAGTTTCAGGCTTACTGAGTGCATTACTGATCATTGTGGAGTGATGACATCATTATGATATCACTGTGGAGCACTTAGTGAGCCTATGAGGTCACTGTGGAGTCGCTCAGTCAGCCATGATGTCATTGGAGCCTTGATGATGTCAGATGAGTTATGCAATGGTTTCTAAGAGTTTGTGCTGCTGTTTCGGGTTCTTGGTGGCTGGGTGACCATGTGGCTGCCACGCGATGATTACCCGGTTAGGAACCGGGTGCCTGGTCGTGTTATAGTGCCTTTGCAATAGCGATATCTTGCACTGCAGGAGGGATAGCCCAGAAAACGGAAGGGAGTTGGTAATGCAAAAATGAGAGAGGTCTCTCTTGAGTGACATAGGACCATCTACGGTCAGGACCTGGCCTTGGTTCGTAACAGTCATTTGGCTCGTCCTCCTGTTCAATGCCATTTATGCCATGTACCATCTGTTCTGACCTTTGCCCACCTGCTCCTGAGTCCTTCATGATCAGCAGTATGTGTCTTGACAGAAGTGAAAATCCTGGACAGCTTTGCACTGGAAGGAAAGTTGAGGGGCCTCAGTGTTGGCAGTGTCCTTGAGCTTTGCAGTGGGATTGACAGTTCATGCTGGGCAAGGTACAACCACTCATCTAACAATCCATCAATACAAATGACAAACAATTATTTAGGTACTCACTGGAGATGTCTCAACTCAGCTACAAGATGTTGCAATTTCAGCTCCACAAGATCCAAGGGAAAATTGTGTGTCCAGTGGATTTTTCAAAGGTAAGATATGATGAGACCCATTCCAAGTTTGCCCTGGTGAATATAGTGAAGACAGCCACCAGGATCCTGACAATCCTCCCCAAACAAGGCATCAAACTGAAGGTTGAAAGTTTCAGGTGGAATATCACCTTCCATTGTATTCATAACAGACCAGATTTTATCATCTTTGGATCCTCTGGGCATGGCATCTGACAAAGAGCTTGAGAGAACACTGATCTCCTTGACAAGTTGTTTGATTGTTTTGGGAGTGGACATTTTGGATGCAGAAGGGGGAGGAGTGCAAGTTGATGCAAAGGTGAGCATTCAGCACATCATCATATAGGCCACCAAGGCTTACATTGAACATGTACTTGAGCAAAAAAGAAGGATGAGAGGGAAGCACAGATAAGATGATGAAAAATGACAGAGAATGATGGTGTGTCCATGCAAAGTCAACAAATTAAAGTTTGATGATTACCCCAATCAACAGCCTGTCAGGGCTTGACAGCCCAGCTCCAGCTTTTCAAATCTTAGGCCAGGCCAAAGCCATCAAGAGCCATCACTTTGGCCTGGCTCAGCCCAACCTATTTCAGCCTGGCTTGGCCCAGCTCGCAGCTAGTGCTGTTCTGGCCCAGCTTGGCCTGAAAGCCCCGGCTTTGGCTCAGCTCGAGGCAGCTCCGGCTTTCTCAAATCCCAGGCTGAGCCAAAGCCATCAAAGCCGGCTTGGCTCGGCTTGGATTGGCTTAGGCCATGGCTTTTCTACGGAAAATATGAATTGTTTCTTTTCCATACAGGTCGCCAATGGACGCTACGATGCTACTGTAGTGCACCTGTTCAGGGCATGCGGAGTTCAGGAGGTTTGATTCAAGGGCAGGTACGGACAGGGAGGAACCGAGAGCAAGTGGAGATTGTGCTCCGGATCTGACACTTGATGTTGATGTCCTAGAGGTGCAGGTAAAGGAGTGCACGAGTGCACATGTGTTCTTGAAGGAGAAGAGAATGATCTTGAGGCAGTCGAGGTTCCCTCTGGCACACGAGAGAGTTAAAGGGACATCAAAGCTGTTATTTGAGACTGTAGCTACCAGCCTTAAGTACTGTAGCACAAGGAGAACCGGGTAATCAAAGGGGGTGGAGGGACATGGAATGTGAGATGAAACGAGACAGGAGCAAGTGAGTATGATGTCGCGACAGACCGTGAACTAGAACTGATGTGTAAAACAATCTACACTAATCGGAACGAGGCAAGTGTTAGCGAAATCGGAGAGTAAGTAAACGAAGGTGGATGGGAATTCATAGCAGTACAGTATATCAGCCAAGAGCATACCAAAAACCTATTCCTCTGACTCTGAGTCCGTGAGCGTGGGGCAGTGCGACGATGACAACCAGGCGAGGTGCTGTGGGTAGCGAACCCTCGCGTAGAGCAGTGATGATGATGTGAGTGTGTCATGTCTGTGCGTGGACGTGTGGCCAGTGTGAGGACGATGCTTGAGGGACGAGTATGGTGGAGCTGAGGCAAGTGATGTTGATGGCAATCGACTTGAGCTGTTGTCGCCATCTGCTGACATGGGAGTGGGCAACATGAAGGATGATGTCATGAGTGTGAACGTGAGAAGAAGGGAGAGGGATGAAGGATGATGGAGAGAGGGAGGACGCGTGGCACGCAAGGGGGCGTCATGTGAGTTTCCCGGCCAACAGACTCACATACCTTACAAGAACAGACCATACTTTATCATCTTTAAATCCTCTGGGTACAGCATCTGACAAAGAGCTAGAGAGAGCACTGATATCCTTGACAAGCTGTTTGACTGTTTTGGGAGTGGACATTGTGGATGCAGAAGGGGGAGGAGCGCAAGTTGACAACGCAAAATGAGCATTGGGCACATTGAAATATAGACCACCAAGGCTTACATTGTACATGCACTTGAGCAAAAGGGAAGGTTGAGAGGGAGGTGCAGATACAAATTTGATGATAATGCATGATTACCCCAAATGATCCAAGCTGGGGCCTGGACGGCCCAGCTCCAGCTTTTCAAATCATAGGCCGGGCCAAAGCCCTTAAAAGCCGTCACTTTGGCCTGGCTCGGCCCAGCCTATTTCAGCTCGGCTTGGCCTGGCTCATGGCCTGAGGCTGGGCCAAGCACAGCACTACTCGCAGCCTGAGGCCAGGCTGGGCAAAACACTATTTGGGAGTCTGATGACCTGACCCAAGCTCAGGTTGACACTGTAAGAGCCCTGGTATGGAAAATCATCATGAGACATGGGTGGGAGGGGAAGAAAAAGGAGGGTGTGGATGAAGGAAAAGAGCCATGTAAAAGGGAGGGACAGAAGAAAAGGATTTGTAGAGAGTTGGACTCAGATATCATTGACATTCATTGAGTTTAATCAAAGTTTTCTTGACTGTAATAACCCATAATGCTGTATTATGGCCATCTTCTACCCCATAACATACTGTATAGGCTGCTGAAGTGGAAGCAGATGGTACAGGTAATGGTATGGATAGTAGCCGCATACATATTGTATTGAGTACAGCCATAGCTGTATATGGTATGGTTGGCAGCCCTATCCAGCACAGCATGGGTGCTCATTTGCAAGACAATCAGGGCTGGACGATGCTACAACAGTCATGCAAAATCATAAGATGCTATATACCTCAGGATGAAGATCTCAACTTTATGCCTACTTTACTGTCACATGGAGCAGCAGCTGCGGCGGATGCGCTGGGCCATAATTGCATAACTACTCGACTCCACGAAACCTAGGCACCATGCCAGTGAGCCGATCACCTGCCCAGACAATAACTTCACAAGATGCTTCCTTGATGTCAAGTGTATTCACATGTGCCATGGATGAGCAGGTGATCATAGGCAGCAGATCAAAGGGTGGGCATCTCTCTTTTGGGTTGTTGTCATTGTCAAAGCCAATGCCAATCTCCACCTGCCACTGGCATCACACAAAGTAGATGGATCTGCCTCCATCGTGAGATGAACAGTTATGATCCACTCTTGCCAAAACATCAACCATGTCAGAGGGGAGAACCAAAACGTGAGTGAGGGGCCATGTTGAAATAAGAACGTATTAGATCTTGGGCATTACTACAATGTCTGCTAGTGTGACATCATATTACAATGCCTGACATCATGCTAACCTTACTTCATACATTCCATACTGTCATATATAAGATACATTAGAACACATGTACAAATCCATCTCAAATATATCCCTTTATCTCCCATCTCATCAACTTCTGAGCTCCAATAGGTTATGGGCCCTGAGCTGTAATCTTGAACCTGCCACATCCTTTTCTGACAATTGTCAACACTTGTCTCTGTCACTTTTTCTCGCCTTTCTATCACTTTTCTCCCCTTCCTGATGCCCCTGCCAGTTGGCCACATCCATCTCCTGTCAACTGTCATCCCTTCTCTCTGCCACACTTGTTGGGCACATCCCTCTCCTGTCAACTGTCAACCCTTCTCTCTGTCACACTTGTCTCTGTCACTTTTCTTGTCTCCCTGGCGTCCATGCCAGCTCATCTACGTCCTCCTTCCGTCAACTCTCACATCCTGTTCATCACTGTCACCTCTTATCTCTGTCAACCCTCACTTGTCAATTGTCCCCATTAATGTCCTTCTTCCATCAACCCTTGCATCCTTTTCATCACTGTCACACACCCCCTTTTCAATTGTCCCTGCCAACACGAAGAGTATAGTTAAATTCTCATGTTGTCTCTGTCACTGTCACACATCACTTGTCAATTGTCCCTGTCAACACAGTCTCCCTTTTATCAATTGTCAACTCTTTTCCCCATTATCAAAACCATCATACCCCTGTTACTCCTTCTTCCACCCCCCTCCCCAATGACAATCCAGTGAACATGGACATCACCCTCGCAGAATGATTCATGTCTGATAACACATGGCCTGCAGATCTCACTCTCAACCTTGATAAGTCTAACTGGTCAGAGTGGAGCAAACGGCTAGACCTTGTGGTACAAGGTCAAGGTTTTCGACAATGGCTTGAAGGTTTGTTACCACGCCCAGATGCCCAGACTCAGTCAAAAGTGCATTGGATTTGGTGTAATAACAACAATTCCTTGCACTCATTCATTTTACGTCACATTGACACCATTGAGTATGAGTTCTTGGGTGAAAAAGTCACTAACGCAACTTCCCACGAGATCTTTGAAGCCCTTAAAGAGCAACATGAAAAACTCGGTTTGTATGCCCAGATGCTCGCTATCAAGAATGTTCTTGATATACATTTCCTCCCAGATGGCCCCCTGCTTTCCACCCTCTCCAACATCTGTCACCCGCACAAGCAGATTGCAAACATGGGTCCCATTGACACCAACAAACTACTCTCCGTCTTCATACTCAATTCCCTCAGTGACAACTTTCACTACCTACAATCTCAGATTCAATCTCTCTCTGTCGAGCCCCATTTTTCCTCAGCTACCCTTATCCAACGCATCCAGAGCAAGGATGCCCTTATCAAGAAGCGCAATGCGCAAAATGCAACTACCCCTTCCACTCTCCCCACAGCCATTATGCCTTTAACTGCGGCTTCTGCTTTCCCCACAACCACTACATGAAAATGGGCGTACTGTACTCATTGCAAAAAGGAGGGACACCTCACTAATTTCTGCATAAGCCCTGGTGGAAAAATGGCTGGATGCTCTGTCAAAGAGGCAAGGGTGGCCCAGCAGCTCTTCTTCTCGAAGACAAATGACTCCAAAAACCGAACAATTCTGCATGCGGCACACATCACTTCCCCCACTGATGATTCTGCTCCTCCCTCCAATACCAGTTTGCCCTCCGTCACCATCAATGGCATCTCTTACTATCCCTCTCCTTCACCGATGTGCCCCCGACCCCCCTTCCTCTTTCAGCTGGCAATGACTTCAAGTACCACACCTTCATTGCCATCAAAACTCCCACTATGCATACCACATCTATTGATTGGTCTCTCCACACCATTGCAGGCATGACTTCCTCTGTTTCAGTTCCCACATCAATCAGCTTTAAACCCCCTGCCCTCGCCCAAATTCCTTTTATCCTTGACACAGGCGCTACATGCCATATTTCACCTTGCCGCTCAGACTTCGTCTCATTGCAACCAACACCCCCATGCCCCATCACGGACTTGGTGGATTGCAAGTCCAAGCCACTGGTGTTGGAGACATTGAATTTGAGACAGATGGTAACACTGTTATATGCCTCAATAACATTTTTAAACATCCCAAGTGCTTGCTGTCCGTTTACTTTCCATCAATCATTAAACTGTGCTGGGAATTACACCATGCATTTCGACTGTAACTGCTGCTGGGTAACTGACAAAACAGGTGTCACTGTTTTCTCAGGCCTCCTTTTGCCCAGACACAATCTGTACGAAATCAACACCCTAAAGGTGCATTGCACACTCGTTTCCCATTGCATCCCTGATATCGACACATGGCACAGGCGTCTTGGACACTGCAATTTCCACATGGTCCTGGACATGGCACAGTTGCACTGCATCGATGGTATGACCATTAACTTGTCACACTTGCCACCAAAATGCCAACACTGCATTCTTGGAAAACAGACTCATTCCCCCTGTGCCAAAAACACGTGAAGGCCCCTAAAGCAACCCACTGCCTCGAACACATTCATGTTGACCTCACAGGGCCAATGTCCATTTTGTCATGTTCCAGTTGTCGATACTCAATAAATATAATCGATGATTTCTCCAGTTACATATGGACAATTCCTCTTCCAACAAAAAACACTGCCACTGTGAAACTCGACAAATGGCAGCGTGCAGTTGAAAATCAATCCAACCTCTGTGTGACATACATCATCTCGGACAATGGAGAACTCATCTCCAACCACTTCTCCGCATGGTGCTCTCACCTGGGCATTCAGCACCTTAGAACCCACCCCCTACACTTCCCTCCAAAATGGACGAGATGAACGCCTTCATCGTACAATAATGAACAAAGCACACAGCATGCACCTTGCTTGTGCTGCACCCCCCAACTTTTGGGATGAGTTTAACGCTACCACAGATTACCTCACCACCCTTACTGCATCAAAAACCCTTAATGGTTAAAACACCTTTCAAAGTTGGTTTTGGTCACAAGCCATCCATTCACACCTGCGTGAGGCTGTTTCACACTGATCCCAGGGAAACAAGCTAAAATTCTTCAACACTCCACTGAGTGCATTCTCATCAGGTATGCTCCGAATGCCAAGGCATATTGCCTATGGGACAGGTATATGAATCACATATTCAATTCCTTCCATGTTACCTTTATTGAGCACCTCGATGCTACTGCATCTTCCCTTTACCCGAAATGAAATACTGATTAACGATAAGGCACCGACCTGGGATGAAATTCCCATCCAACTAGAACCTGCCCCTCAAGCAGCCTCCCCAAGCTGTGCAACACCCCCCCCCCTTCCACAACCTTTGATACATGCTGACTTCTGTCTCCCCACTTCAAACATCAATCCCTCAACAAACAATTATAACCCCCAACAAAACTACTCCCCACCACACTTCCACTTCCATCTTCTATACCAGTTCTTACTTTATCTCCACCCACTCCCCACCCTTTACCTAATGTTACATTACCATCCAATACACACTTCTCCCTCCGTCCCTGACCCGTCCGATCACTCTTCTTCTTCCATGCCTGATAACACTTCCCTTCCTCACCACCCCTTTACATCCAATACATGGCACATACCTTACCTATTTTCAACATCACCTCCGCCACATAATACCTTAGAACCACCAAACTCCCCTGCAAAGCTCATCACTTACAACCTTATCCTACCATTCCCTGCCACCTCTCCTCTACCCCAAATATGACTGTAACTTCAGCTACATGTAACAACCACAGCCCCACTCCTGCCATCCATTGTTCTAGCTGCATTCTGGCACCCACAATCTCGCCACGCTCACAAACAATGGGCTCGACTGCCCTTCATGACAGAAACCGCTCAGCGATACAATGCTTACCTGCTCTCCAAAACCTTCATACAAACCCAATTCCTCACTTAGTCAACCTTCCTATGTACAATACCATACTGACCCAGACATCATCACCTACACATCCTTTACCTACTGATACACTACTATATTCCTTCCTCTCTGAGTATTCTCATTTTCGTGATACGCACATGCTATTTCCCCTCACCATTGACGATTCCTTTCATATGCTACCCCATGCTTTTGCCTCCATCCATGAAGGGACTGTGGACACTATACTGGATGACAAACCTTCTTGGTCTGATGCCCTCTCCTCACCGGAGCGTGAGCTCTGGATTGCCGGCGCTCAGGATGAGATTAAAAGCTTGGAAGACCTCCAAGTTTTTGTCCTGGTCCCACGCTCTGAGGTACCTTCACACCTCTGCCCCTCTGTGGCAAACTCATTTGCAAACGTAAATGCGACAACCTTGGCAACATCACTTGTTACAAGGTCCACTATGTTGTCAAAGGTTATGCACAGCAGTACAGCCTGGACTATGCAAAGACAACTGCCCCCACAGCATGTCCTGAATCACTTCACATGCTCCTCCATATTGCCACTTCCCTTGCCTGGGACATTCAACAATTCGACATAAAAACTGCTTTCCTTCACGGTGTTCTACCACCTAACAAGATCATGTTCATGAAACAACCATCCAGTTTCGAAACCCCAGGAAAACAAAACTGGGTCATGAAACTAATGAAGGGCATCTATGGCATGAAGCAAGCCAGCAGGATTTGGAATCAGACATTCAACAAAGCGGCAGAGGATTGGGGGTTCAAACATCTCCCTTGTGAGTGGTGTGTCCATTCCCATCGGACTCAATCAGGCACTATCATCTTTGTCATCCACGTTGATGACATCATCTCCTGTGCTTCCTCTGAATCCAAACACAATGTGTTCAAAGCCTTACTACACTTGCACTGGGAAATCTCAGACCTTGGCCCCATCAAATTCACCCTCGGCATTGCTGTTACTTGCAACCACACCACTAAATCTATTTCACGCTGCCAGTCTGCCTTCATTGACCATGTTGTACACCAATTTGGACAATCCAATGCTCACCCAGTGGACCTCCCTATGATCCCCGGCCTCCGCCTCCAGCACAATGACAAATCCGTACCCATCACACCAGACATCCTCACCTGGTGTAATACCACCCCATACCCCGCACTCATTGGCAACCTCATCTACATCACAAATGCCACTCATCCCAACATTGCCTTTGCTGTATCCAAACTGGCCTCCTTCATGGACTGCTACAACCAAGACCATTGGTCTGCCGCCATCCACGTCCTTTGTTACCTTAAGGGAACACGGACATTGTTGCTCACACTGGGTGGCTCGCATCCCATCACCCTAGTCAGTCACTCTGACTCCGACTTTGCCAACTGCATGGACACTAGTCGGTCTACCACTGGGTATTGTTTCCATCTAGGTTCAGGTTGCATATCTTGGTCCTCACGGAGGAAGCAATGGACGGTTGGCCGACAGCTCCTGTTATGTGGAGTACATCGCATTGCACAATGCAGCCCATGAGGCGATCTCTTCCAACAGCAGTTCTCTCCCAAACTCAATTCAACCCAGTCTACCCCCACAACCATCTACTGCGATAATGACATGGCATCGAAACTTGCTGAAGATCAGTGTGGCATTCACATGTGAAACAACATTTGCGTCAAGTACCATTATGTCAGAGAACAGGTGCTCGAGGTGACATCTCCATTGCTCAAGTCCCGACCAAAGACCAACATTGCCAACATCTTCACCAAACTCTCTTTGTCAACCCGGACTTCACTCGTTTACACCTACTCCTTGGTCTTCATGGGGAACAGACTTGACATTGCGAAAGTACACCATCTCAGGGGTTCTCACCCTCCGATTGTTGAGGGGAGTATTAGATCTTGGGCATTACTACAACATCTGGTAGTTAGTGTGACATCATATTACAATGCCTGACATCATGCTAACCTTACTTCATACATTCCATACTGTTGTATATAAGATACATTAGACACACGTACAAATCCATCTCAAATATACCTTTATCTCCCATTCATCAACTTCTGAGCTCAATAGAACGGGTCAAGCCTGGGGAACTATCAGCACTCACATCGCAACGAGGGACTCTGCGGCCCAACGCTCGAGACCATACGCCCTGCGTGTCGGACGCCTAGTCATGCTTGTATGGTCTGCACCATGCTGCAGCATGGGAGCACAGATCCTCACATTCGTTTCCCCCCCCTTTGCTTCGTCCCCTCATTTCTCCACAATATGTCGTTCTCGCCGTTTCTCGCTGCTCCCCACGCTGAAAAGTGGGTCACAGGCAGGTTGGCCTTCGCGGTGCCCATTGTGTTGCCCTGGCCTCCGGGGGCATCACCGCATTGGATGGTCATTCACTTTTCCCTCAAGCGTAGAGCGAACCATCTCGCGTGTTCCTTCAGTCTCCATAACCTTTGCCCTGGCTTTGTTACTCATAGTGGGATACTTTATCGAGGCATTGCAATCGGTGATAGATTCGGAGGTCAATGTGGATGTATTGCCGAGTGTATCACACCGGCACTCATATTCGATTTGATCCTTGCGTGTAAGCGCCTCAAGAACCGCGTGCCATTGTTAAGAATTAACAAGGGAAGAAGAAACTTCAACGGATGAGTGTTCCATAACGAGAACTGTGTTCTGCATTGGATTCAAAAGATGAGATCTGAGTAATGGTACAGCAACAAGGGTGCTTGGAGTCAGGTAATAACAATGGCACAGAAGGCAAATGATATCAGATGGTAATTAGATAGGGAGCATAAAGAACTCATCAATGGTGCATATGTCCTATCCCCAACGGTGGACAGCCACAGGGTGACCAGAACGTTTTCGCGCGGCGACGAATCTCAGTATATATGGAATGGATTCCAATGACTCGAGGTCCTTAAAAAATGTTTGTAGCGCGGGTAAGACGTCTCTTGGTCTTTCTTTCGCGAGCACTCGGCAGACATGTGGCGCCACTCGATGGGATAAGCGCAGATCCTTCACGGCAATGAACGGGTCCAGGAGTTCCAGCCATTGTGTGATATCCATGTCATCTGTCCAGTGTGAGTGAGGGACATCGTCCACGATGTCGAGTAGTTTCAAATTGGAGAGGAGGGGAAAGGTTGAGGTGCAGACCTGGGCCAGCGATGGAAGGTGCGAATCCAACGCTCTGCACCTGATTTCCAACAAGAGAGAAGTTCCGAGGAGGTACATGGAAAATTGGATTGCATTTCTAAAAGGGACAGTGCACACAGTTGCTCTGTTGCATGTCTCGAACGATTCTGTGTGATTGATCAACCGGTGGAGTTGTGGGAGGACAAAGTCGGGGACCACGAAGAATCTTATTGGAGTGATTTAAGAAAGGGAACCTCGATTTGGGCCAGTAGGTCCTCCAAGTACTCGTGAACGCCGCGGAACAAAGTGAGAGC
>JAGFNK010000783.1:0-21957 GCA_025769875.1 Russula earlei | reverse complement strand
AGATCCAGGTACCACCGGAAACGAATTGGACACGGGCGTTCCCAAGCCTTTCCAACGTATGTGTTTCCCGGCTCTATGACCTTTTGTTGTCATCACTTTTGCAGCCCCACGCGGTAAGAAGAAGACTCCTCGTGCAAACCAGAACAAACTTGTGGATGTATGTAGTTCTACCTCCCATTCATTGTTGCTACTGACGTCTCTCTCCTAGGAGGCAATGCGCAAGTTCCTGGATAACAAAGGTGCTCTTGCAAGAAGGGATTTCTTCCCTGACGAACCCGACAAGCGAATGGTTGATGCGTTCGAACAGTATGGTGTTGGTGGCCCGAATCCCGACGCTCCTCGTGTTTCCTTGACACAGACCTTCAAGGGAAAATGGAACAAGGAGGTGGTTGACCTGCTCACGACAGCTTTTATCACGGACGTCAAAAAGGGAGCATATCAGCCCGTCCAGCACAATTGGACGCAGATGACCGAGGATAATGTAAGGAAGAGGTGCCAGAGCAAGCTATATCGCACGCAGTACATTTGCCGGACAGGAAAGCGCCCATATACAGATAAGGTCGCCCGGATGTATCAAAGGCGGCAGGAGGTTTGTCTTCTCATCGGCGCGTCGCACCTTTCACTGACCTTTCCATAGACGTACTACAGAAGGAGGAAGATATGTGAGTTTAACAGCCATAGAGACTCAGAAACATGGAAGCGTGTGGGCATATTGCTGGACGCCCTTGGCCCTCGGGGTACAAGTGATGATGAGACCGACGACGATTCAAACCATTCGAATCGAGACTCACGCTTTAAGACCCTCCGGCGTCTTGATATGGGTTTTCTGAATCCTGCCATGGCCGACATATGGGCAGCGGTGGAATCATATCCATTGTCTCTCTGCCCCTCACGTGGAAACCGGTCTTTCAAACGCATTGCGAAGGCCAAAAGTGTCAGCAAGCGTGCGCCGCTGCCAGGTCTTCCATTGAACTTTTACAACCCACAGTGGTTGCCGAAAAGTCCTCCCCACTTCAGAAGCTTGTAAAGGCAGAGTTCCCTCTTCCCATCCTGGTGAGTTATCATTTCATTTATTATCAGAAGCTTCACATCTGTACTTAGGCCCCCTACGAAAGCGACTACATGGGGCAGATATAGGACGAAATTTTTGGTCCAAGCATGGTTAGATTGCGATTTTCCCTCTTGTGTCTTCCATTACTTACCGTACCTTACAGGTTCTATGTGATGCGGGCAATGTATGTGTGGCATAGATATGGGTGATGAAGGATTCGCATCGTATCATCGTTGTCGGGTGACTTGATATGAAATGATATACTACATCCGAGTTACATCCGAGTGTCAAGAACTAGAGGGATCTGCAGCGCTTGTCTCGATGGCGCTGAGGCCCGTCAAAAGTCCTGAAAACTAATGGTCAGTTGTGATTTCCAATCAAGATGACATGACTGACTCGGGTCAGCGGTTTCATCACCAGGATCTGGTGGTCCCAGTCTCGGTAAATAGCATGGTAGATGTCGCGATTTCCTGGCACTATCGTTACTTCTTTCTGTGTCTCCGATGACCACAGATTTGCACCGAAATCTGGGTAACGTGCGAAAGGGTTTCGGAAGAGATGTCGGAGGCGCAAGATAGCGGTGAACAGCTAGGAATAGCTTTTCTTCGCTATCCTGTATAAGGAATATTGCGCGGACGATTCCCGGAACCAGGGAATTAGCACTACCCGTGTCTTGGAAGAAAATGACACCATGTCTCTTTGACGTGCGATAAGTCGTAAATTCACGGCCGTAAATTGTCACCCTGTCCTGGAAGTTGACTCCATCCTGAAAATTCCCCAATTCACATTGCAGATTGCTCTTGTACTTGTTCATTGCATCGTTAATAACGTCACTTAGTGGCCTTAATCTCGGTGTAGCCACCTTCGAGGATTCATCTATGCGGCTGTCATCTCCCTGTCCCAAAGTATCTTAGTCGAGTGCGTACCTGTTTTCTTACTGCCGAATGGACGTTCCCTGATTGCGATGCTATCTTTCCATGCATCCAGACAGCGTAAACGTTGAATAGTTGCCTGCATGGTCGACTTGGCAGAGAAGGCCGCAAACATACCCTTCTCCATTTCGCCTTTGTTTCTCGTAAGTGTGTTGCAACCGGAGGAAAGGAGTCTCACGTACCTGGCTTATTGTTCGTGTTTGAGCGCTGCAAATCACCTATGACCCTTTCGAACGGAAACATCCACCAGCCCTGAACAGGGCCATATAAACGAAGGTAATTGCCGACAAGGAGGGCATTGAGATGGTTGGGGCTGGAAACGCTGGGTGGGTCGGAGCTCCCTCAGCATTTTAAGGTAATTTTTCATGGTCTTCTTATATTCTTCGATGTGCTTGGCTGATATATGTTGAGACGTTGCCCATCTGATCGCAGTGGCGAGTAGGAAAGTACTCTGCACCAGTTTCGCCCTGTATTTGTCCACCTGCGCCCCTGATGCATGTCGCAGTGTCTCGATTCGAAGCAGCGACACTGGTATGTCGAACTCGAAGCACGATCTCCATTCATCAGCCTTCAGCTTACCATGTGATACCTGCCCTAAATTAGTAGGAGGGGCCGCGTGCCAGCGAGGGCGTGTAGTAGCCACTATGTCATCCCGAATAACCTTCAAGTCGTTCGGAGAAATCCCCACTCCTTGCAATGTCTTCAAACCCCTCTGTCCTTTAGCGATCTCCTTTACGATGCCTTCGCCAACGATGTCCGAGACAGAAGAGCTCACCCGATTTGAGAGGGATTCCTAAATCACTCCCCCATATGAGCATATGTAGTGAGATACGAGTATGTCTCATACCTTAATGCACTTGATTAGATCTTCTTTACAGGGCTCACCAGACTGCTTCACGCCAACGCCCCTTTCATCACAAAGGACCTTCAGCACGTCAACCGATAACGTCGTCAGATCAACAGACTCGGGCCTGGTATGCAGTAGCATCTTTCTTGTGGCTTCTAAGTCTGACGTTGCCTTCGCGAGTTTTGGCTTGCACGTTCCTGCCGAGTCCATCCCGAGCACTGTTCGTGCATGGTATTGCAATAAGCCGATGAAGAAGAGGTGCATGCAGTCCACAGGGACCATGGTGGTAGGGTCCCAGTATTCTAGTTCCATCAGGACTGAGTGACGCACGCCAGTTTTGCTGTATAGCCGCTTCCGTTCCTTCTGTGACGTTGCATTCCGCCATTTCTGGGCATCGTCTTGAACCTCCTGAATAGTGCGCACGCTCCATGAGTCCGGATCCTCCTCTTTTGCGGTATTCCTATCAATGAAGTTTGAAATACCCATGATCTTCCGAGCCATTGGCAGGTCATTTACTGAGAGGGCGATTGCTGAGCGGACAAGTCGGCCATAAGGATAATCGTGCGTCTTGTATATTTCTCCATGTGCCCAGGATTCCTTCATGACTTCGACGAGGGGACGTAAGAACTGGTCGATTTCCTCGCCTGAAGGCTCGCGAGGCCCAGGGATGATGCCAACAAGGCAGAGGTTTTCGTGTTTATGCCGCATGTCTGGTGGCAATAGGAGGCAGGACAGGACTATGGAACCCACAGACGCGACCTTCCCAGCGATCTTATTATGATATGGGTTGAAGAAATCCACGGAGAGACACCACAATAGGCGAAGTTCGTCATGTTGTCCACCAGAGAGGAAAGGTATGCCGTCTGGCCCTTTGAGTGCCCTGACGCCATCTGCGATGACGATATCATCGACAGTCCCAGTGCGCACGCGCTCTCGAGATCGTTTAAGCGCAGCCTCTACCCCCGGTCTGGACAACAGGCGTGCTACAAAGTCATGGAAGTCTTGCATAACGAAGGGACGCTTAGGTACGCCAATGCTCTTCCCATCCGGTGTTGACCCCACTCTGAGGAGGTCAAATCTACCTCGAACTTGACACGGCTCGCTGGTGCAATCATATGGATAAACTGCGATTCCATCTTCATCTTGTGAAGGATACGTGGAGCTACATGCTGGGCAGCATGCGTACGTGATAGTCTTCGGGACTCCAAGCAATTTCCGAGCAACCCTGATGTCGCTTGGAAAGGTTCGGAGGATCTGCTCGTCGGTATTTGACAAGCTGGCCCTTGACTTTCTGAAGACCTCCTTAAGTGATTTGAGTCTGATGTTGCTCAACTTTCGAGTTGAGTGGTCCAGAGTGTCCTGGACAAGCAGTTCAAACAGACTTCGCAGTAGGAGTGAGTCACATTCTGCCAAGCTGCGAATGAATTCATCTGTTGCTAACGTCAGTGTGTGCGTATGTCCACAGCTGAGATCCTCACTCGGCGGTTCTGCACCAATTATCCTCCGTGTTGAGACCAACTTGCCTGTGTCAGCAAGGAGTACTCCTTTCAAGTCGTTCACGTCCTCAATATTCTTCTGTAAGTACATCTTCAGGCCTTCCTTCATGGTCATTCCTAGTGAACCGACTGGAAACCAGAGCGTATTGATGGCCGCCAACGTTGTCTCCATGTTTGTTCGGTGCGTTTTGATCACGTTAAGCAATGCTCTGGTAGGTGGTGATGCCAGGGCTTGACTTTTCAATGACAGCGTGGCCTGGCTTTGAGAAATGGCCCTCTTCTCCAGCTCAACCAAGGAATTCAGTGTTTTGGGGTCAGAAGTCATAAGTGATATTCGTCCTGGGGTGCTAATTTGACGGCATCTCGCATGCCCCTGGCGTGATCCCACATTGCGTGTGGTCCCCGACTCGTCAATGTGTGGCGATGATCCAGAAATTGTTTTGGATTGTTCAAACGGGTCATTCTGGACGCATATGCGATGATCTGTGTTCGCATTGGGCTGTCACAAGTTTAATCAGACATGCTACGTAAGGAATATCAAAGTTGACGGCATGCCTTATTAAGATTGTGATAAGATTGTGAGGCATCAAATTCCCCATGACGCTTTTTGGTCTTATTGTCGACAAGTTTGCCGTTGCAGCCAAAGTAAGCACAGTAGCAGGCAGGCATGATGGCGATTCTATGGTGTAATGCACCTCCGTATGGTGGGTTTTAACTGCCAAATATGAAGCCGTTCCTCAGCGCTATCCCTTCTTGAACGAATTGACGCCTTGTACATCAATTTTCGTGGCGATCTTGTTTCATGGGTCTCAGTTCTGCATGTCATGTACCCTAATGGGCTTCGTTGTTTCCTCTTTATCCTCTTGACGCTCATTTTCTTTTCTTATTCTCTCTAACAAATGACCAGTAACCAGGGATCATCGCAGCCCTACAACACTTCTATTGCATTACGTTTTGTCCCTTGTTCTTCGTGAGTGGTTGTATTTCTGAGCTTCAACAACAAACCAGGTAGGCGACGCTATTTAAAATATCAGTACTTCTCACATTAATTACTATCTTTCCCCATGCCTTGCATACGTCCTCGCTGCCATCATCGCCGCTTCCTCCCTCACTTCTCGCCGGGAACAATGAGATGCCGATTCAGTCCAGAGTTGGTTCCTCCACTGCCTCATGCCATGATGCATGTGTTCCCGACATCGGAAAATAGTCACGCCAGTGGAATGTCCATCTCCGCACCTCCATCGCCACTGACGCCAACAACGCCATCTTCACCACTCATACCCAAGCCCTCAGGAGAGGTCGGTCGCGTCGGACGTGGGGGATACGCACTCAAGAATGTCCTTGAGCAAGAGCACGGATGGGAAAGTGGACTCTACCCTAAAATTAGAGTATAACCAACTTGTGCAGGGCGCAATTATCATGCTCAAATCTTTTCAGGAGAGAGTATGCTCTCTGGCAGACACATATTTGGACACATCAGTTCCATATTCCCTTCAAATCAAGGACAAACTTATGCTTCTCTGTGAACTGGTGCGATATTTTGTCAATTGTTCAATGTAAAATTGATCATGTCAGGCAGGCTTCCACAGAATTTCCAATACTCCTCAAGTTTGAGAACAACTGGGTAGTACATGACTATCTACGTGTCTATTTGAAGAACAGCGCCCAGAAAGCCAGAAAGAATCAGCAGGATAAGGATAAGGAGCTTGCAGCTGCTGCCAAGGGCAAAGGTAGAGGTGTGTACGCTGGCAACTCCTAGAGTCCATGATTCTAATCGCCCGCTCAATCAGCCAATTGACTGGCAAGAGCTTTGCTGTATTGCAACAGACTTATTAGTCTGGAAGTCATCGCACACCTACCTTTGGCCTATGTCAGATCGACCAATGCGAATTTTATTATCTGGCAGCTCAGTTTCGATTATCTTGCTTAGATCTTATCATACGCAGGGAAGACTGCCCCGTTGCGACGACTGCCCCTGCCTGATTTGGATCTGAGCCCGTGGCTCGAGCGGGCTCGAGCGGCTAACTAGCCCACTTAGCCACGAGCCAATCAGTAGCTCGGCTCACTCAATTCTATTCGGCTCGAGTGCATAACTCAGAAAGCGTGGCAGGAACATATGAGCGGGCGGGAGCTCAATACGTAAATCCCGCCCCCACCGTTTTTCGTTCACATCTCCTCGCAGCTCTCCATTTCGAGGTCCCTTCTCAGACATGTCCGAAGCCAAAGAAATTCTTGTTCACAGACGCGGTGGTTTTATGTCCGCGTCATGGTCCCCGTTTGGCAGAAGCGGCCAAAAGACTTATCATCATAAGCCTTTGACTTGGACTTGGAGATACAACGAAAGGCTGCGCGTCATCACACATCCGTCCCACTGCATTCCTTGCCGGAGGTGGCAGGAGCATCACCTCGCAGCTACAATGGATGACGAAGAAAAGTCTGAAGAAGAAAAGTCGCTGGACTCTGCATATCAAGCCCGTGACCGCGCCGCTTCTCGTCCTTTCCAGGGAAGGATTGATCGTCTCGAACAGGAGCGGGACGACTTCCTCGAAGAGCTCGCGGCGCTGCGTCAGGAACTCGGAAATGCGCGAACGAAGCTGAAGGAGAGCCTCGACGCGCGCAACGAACTACAGCGCGCCCTTGTGGATCGTGCCGTCGATCAGCCACGCAAGACTGTGGGCTGCACTCCCGCCTCCCCATCATGCTCATCCGGACAGCATAAACGCCTGCGCCTCGCGACCATCGCTCATCAAGACTCCTCAACCCCACTATGTCATGCAGAGCGGGACGTCATTGCCATTGACTGCGAATCTGAGCAGGATGTACCGTATGTCCCCCCTCCACTCCCACCTATTGCTATGACTCATCGCTGCTCTGACTCCAGGACTTCACAGGATTGATATATGATATAGCATGTACCATAGCAGGTTGTTCATGACAATGTCAATATGTTCCATGGTTTGATACAGTCCTCGTAGATTTACTACGATATGACGCTTCAAACTTAATACATGCCATTGATATGAACTCCGTGCACTCGGCACTATGGCCGGCAAAAGCGTACGACGTCACTGGGATCATAGATCTGCCTCAGGGCTGGCCGAACGACAAGCATTCCTGACCAGATTCACAAAACACTTTACATACGTGAGCACGCCAGATCCAGCATTTTGCCAGGAGAATTTTGCATGAAAGCGCATATCTCCGTCATCGGGGCAATTATCGCCGCATGTGATAGGGCAATTATCGCCGCATGGTGATAGGGCACTTACGGCCCGTCGTTCTCCGGTTTGCACAGGCCGTGTAGTGGACAGATACTTAACCTTGCGCTCACGAATCAGGTCTCCCCTTTGTTCCACCACGAGTCAGTGATCGTTCATATTTTGTTTGGAATCCGAATTTGTATCTCACAGCGCGTACATCGTGTTTCAGAGGCGGTCACTGGCTAAATAGCGACGTAATGTGCTCAGGCTTCTGAGGACGGTAGTCTGCTGGGGTGGTATGTAGTGGTCGTCGCTGTGGCTAAGTGGATGTCTCATGTTTCCCAGTTCTCCCCTTCTCCTGGGTCCATATAATTGCGGCCTCACAACCCCGTGTTATTTATTTATTTGCTTGCCATTTCATACCTTAATGAGCAGGATGTTGTAAACTTACGTCTCATTGCTGATATCGATATGTGTTTTACGTATATGTGCATATGTGTTGCGTTGCACATGTGAATGGGGGGGGTATATTGGTTGACCCCGCAAGAACGTACGTACCTCCTCATGCTGGCACTCTGATCTTCCCTGGACTCACTCTCCTCTCTCTCTCCCACAGTCGCTCGCTTGCATCTTCCCTCTCCCTCCATGCGTGCAGATCATACCTATTTCCTAAAAAGGAGGCCCCTGCATTTCAATAAGCATATTCCCGACGGGCGGAGAGTCGAGCAGGCACAACGTAATTCCGCGATTCCCTTTTTCTTTTGTCTTGTCTTTCACTCAGCTCTTATACATGGCCAGAACCAAACAGACTGGTCGTCCTCCCCCTCCAGTCCTACGTTGGACTTACAACCAGACTCGTCGCATCATCACACATGGCCAACAATGTCATGTGTGCCGCCACTTGCAGTTCCATCTCGACGATCACAAGGACGACGAGTCAATGGCCCGCGCATGGGAAGCCCGTGACCGCGCGGAGGCTCAGCCTTTCCAGCAACGGATTGATCGTCTCGGAGAGGAGCGCGATGAAGCTTTCAAAGAGCTCACCACTCTCCGCCAGGAGTTCGATGGTGTGCTGAGGGAACTCCAAGGTGTGCAGCAGGATCTCGACCGGCTGCGTGAGGCTGTGGACCCCGCTCCCACATCAGCATCAAGCTCATCCCGGCAGCGTAAACGCGCGCGCCTCCAGACCATCGCCTCTCCTCAAGGCCCTGCTGAGCAGGACATTATCTACATCGACTGCGAACCCAACTAGGATGTCCTGTATGTCCCCATTCCTCTTATTGTCGCTGTGACACATTACCCCTAGTTATCATTTTTCGTCCTTACCACCCATCGCGCGCTTGCGCACAGACCGTATGACGTGTCGAAAGTCGCGCGCGCCTGTATGCACACGCATGCCGAGGCTGCACCTAGCGAACGGAAAGGGACTTGATTCGCTCACATGGACATTTGCTTTACCTGTCATTAAAGAACACCGTCCATAGTTGAAATGTAGTTACCAGTGCGTACGCGTGCATGCGCGTACCTCGTAGCGGCCTTACTTGTACACTCAGATAGTTCGCCTTGGATCCTCAGTGTTCGTGCCCCACAGTGAGACACTGAAATAATCTTATTATATTAGACTTGGGACTTGCTGCAATAATTCCTTCCTGTGGCCACTTCGGCCCGCGACTCCGGCTCGTAGCGGCCGTGTAGTAGACAGATACTTAACTCGCCACCTATGAACATTTCCCCTTTTTGCGTTCCACCTGGTTATACTCAATTGCGTATGTCGGAACGAAGTATGTCCCTCCGCATTCACTAATGTCCTCCAGGAAATATAGCATATGAATCAGCATTGTACTGTATCTCCAGAGGACATACCCGAGTTCCTAGCAACACAATGGATGAGTGTCAAGCAATTCGGGGACGCTGGTGAGTGAGCTTTTGAAGTTTCTAGCCTCAGACGTGATTTTCAACTTGCTCAGGCATATCATGTCGTAAGGGTCCGTTCACTAGGGAGGAGGTAGGACAAGTTCATGCCGCATTAGGGACGTACAAGAAGGTGCGCAATGCATTGGAATCATCATTTGTTTTGCTAACGCACTGCCGTTTAGGAAAATGACCTGGATGACGAGCAGTTGGATGATCTCATATACTCTTCCCAGCCTACTAATGGGTTTTGGAGCCGCATCGGTCGGTGTATACTCAAGTAATGCCGATATATGTGTTATATGTGTGCTTTAGCTCGTGCCGTGCCCCAGAGGGGGGTCAAGTCCGTCTTTTACCACGTTCGGCGTGCGCGTGATCCCCTTGCTAAAGCAGGGAAGTGGGGGGCTGCGGAGGATGAGCAGCTGCGCAGGTGAGACGTCTGTCAGTCTCCACATGTTTCCTTTCTTATCTCCCTCCTCCCAACAGAGCTGTCCAGAAGAAAGGAAATGACTGGGTTGCCGTCGCAGAATTAGTGCAGCGCTCACCGGCCGACTGTAGCGACCGGTTTCGCCAACACACACAATATCAGGGCATCAGACGGAGAGGTATGTCTCCTGATATGTGTTCTATCAAGACCTTCTGACGCTGCATCTGTATGGAAAAGGAGCCTGGTCTTCGGAGGAGGAAGGCCAACTTCATCACGCAATTGAGGAGTTGGCCCGGGAAGGTAAATCGGACATGTCCGCTCGAGGATTTTGGGTTTCCATTTCAAAGGCCATGGGAGCGACCCGGACACCAAAGCAGTGTCAAAGCAAATGGTCTATAATGGCACCCCATGTCAAAGAAATCCATTTCGCCTGCCTTGTCATGTTACATTCTCGATAGATGTTATGTCTCCTCATAACATGGACCGTTGCAACGAGACAGCCGCTACCTTCCACAACAATCATGTTCGTTTTTCCGTCTCCCCCCATCATTTGCCAGTCTATCGTAACACTCCTATAATTTGAGGTCCTATCCCGTCGGACAAACGCATTGGTTGTATGCACAGTTTCTTGTACAGTGGATACTTAATGCCGGCATGAAAGAAGCCTGTAAATTTGGGATGACGACGAGGGGTCGTTATATCTGGACAGACAGAGGCATGGGGTTGGCTGAAACAGGGATCTTGCAGTAGTGGTTTATACCCTCCGATCACTGAGCAGCTACGAGGATGATTGAACTACCACCCGTAAATACCCTTCTTTTGCTTTCAACAGCCTAATGGCACCGCTTTCCAAAACAAGGCGCTTGCTAAACCACGGTCGTGAAGAGCGGGCGTCCAGCACCTTAGGAGACAGTCAGCATAGCCAACGCCACAGATCGGTATGATATTGAACCGACTTGCCTGGCACTGTCTGACGTTTAATTTTTGAGATAACCCCACAAGATCAAGTCCACCGTCTGGCGTCAAGGGATATTCGATCTCATTCATATGTTCCAGGTCCTTTCGTTGTTCGTAAATCCTCACAAGGATGTAACTTTCCACTTTTCTTTTTTTCCTCGGCGCATCCTTCCCAAAAGGGTAGGATCGTTTGCTTGGAATTGCAATTGTGTTTGACTGACACCCAGGAGCAGACGTACAATCAGTATTTCCGTCAGGCATCTTCTCTTGATCGTCTGTCGGTGCTGGAGTCAATGCATGCCGGACGTAGAATGTGTCGACCTCGCTGTGTGAATGCTCCGCTGCTGTGGGCTGTGTAAATCGGAAAGTGCTTGCTGGTTCATCGCTGTGTTCTTGCTGTTGATGGCCTCGGTTTTCATCGGCGATGCTCTGCTCAGAGGTGCCGTCAGGTCTTGGGAGAGTAATCACGCGTTGAGGCAAGAAATTCGGAAGTCGAATCTTCAATCTTAATTGATCCCTGTCCCTGCGACTATGCTGCCCACGCTAGCTTCCATGGTGAATAAAGGACAAGCGACGGTGAGTTCATCTCACGTGGATCAATAGTGCATCGATATATGGCTTCTTCAGCGGGCGACTCGAGCCACCCACATCGATGCCGCGCTTGACACATAACTCCTGTAGTACAGGAATACTGTATCGTTTGAGGGTCTTCTCGGTCGGATCGTGTTGCCGAAGAGCACGCTCGGCGTGGTCGATCGTATACATTGATAAAACCTCATGGTAAGTATGGACCTTTTATTACGCAGTCTGACGCTCAGACCCACTAATGATCTCACCTCTAAGCGTAAGGGACCGCCCTATAGGCGCCCACGGCGAGAACAATTATCCCCAAAGTTAGTGCCGCTCTCATGAACATGCGTGCTGGGTGATACCCTTCTCTCCTCGACAGTGCTGCAAAAGGGCACTGTGTTCTATGCTTTTGAGAAGTACACGTAAGAATGTCTTCTATCTCTTCCCAAACGCGCTAACTGTTGGTCGCTCGTCATCGTGCTTGTTGGCGATAACAATTATCCTCGTCGTGTGATAATGACTCGTTTCTCCCTAACCAATTACGACGAGCTGCCGATGTATACGCATATGCGTCTCGATCTCCCGAATATACAGTTTGAGCCCACAATAGTACCTGCACCTTCTCAAGGTATTTAAACCCATGGAGACCATGACGGTGACAATCGCCTCTGTATCACAACAACCCGATCGCAAGCATGGTATTGAACCCTTCATTGCTTAATCCCCTTCGCCATTCGACTGCAGTCAAACGACGAGGGAATACTGTGTCACCACCACCATCACCACCACGCAATTGCAAACGTCACCGGGTGAGCCTCTGTGCCAATGCGTATGTCTGACTGTCCTCCGCTCATAAACCCAACAGTTGGAGCGCCCACCAGACGGAAATGAGCGGAAACGGCGCTTTTGCTCATCAACCGATTGTAATCGTTGGAAGGCAGTTAAGAGACGCCGAGTACAGCAGCATCAAACACACCTTGTACGCTGACCGTTCATGCAAATTTCCATTCCGTAACAACTTTTGTAGTGCACAGGGATCCAGGACATGCCTGTCGAACTACTTCTTATGATTTCCACCCATCTGGACAATGACGATCTTCGAACATTGGTACTTGCTTCACGATCCATAGGTCGATCGCTCTTACCAGAGTACTTGCACCGCTGTGGGCTTGAGGCGAACGACACAAGTGAAGGGGGCTCAGAAGTGACACTACATGAACCGAGCGGATATGCGTCTCTTGGACTGTGGTCTGCTATTCACACCTTCAAACCCCCCGAAAAGATGTTCTGTTCCATCCCTTGCTCCCCACTGGAGGCCCGAACTGCGATGAGATTCCTTACCCGTTTCCTTATCGAGCCTTCAAATACGCGCAATCTTCGGGATTTCCACCTTCTTCTCCATGGGTCCGATCCGCTTCTGCTGGCCTCTGGGTTCATCAAAATGCACCAACTGTTTAACACCCTACCACTCACACGACTGCACTTCGCAGGATTCGGTTCTGTGGATTGTCTTCCTTCCTCCATCGCCTTACGAAGCGGAGCATGCAGCTCTCACACAATTAATTTACTTGATATTTCATCTGATTACGCCTTCGCTCCCGGAATCGCGGAAACCACGATGGGGATTCTCAAGCACTCACCTATCGAGTCCCTGTTCCTTTGCATAGTATCTTTGAAACCCTCCCACTGGACCGCTTTACTTGGCGAGCTCAACATGACATCTCTCGAGAAACTCGTTCTCGAAGGGGATATCCCAGGGCCAGCGCTCATTCGTTTTCTAACCAAGCACAAGGGCCTTAAGAGCATCCGTATCCAATGCAACGTGCCATTGGACCGCATTCGACCTAGCCGTCAGCCTTTCCTACCCAATCTTCTGACCCTTTGTGCTCCATTGGGGATTTGCTGTGACATTGGAGAGCGACTGGGTAACTCGACAAGCCTTTACAACCTAGAAGTGGAAATGAGCCAATTCCAACCGCATGATCCTACCTTTCTTCGTCTCTTGCAAATCGTGAGCCATTTCCAGAACCTCGACCATCTTGGGCTTCGAATTTTGCCGACTTTGCCATCTGCCTCACCGCATACAAACCTGAGCCACTATGATAGTGATGGTTACCCAACTCGTGAGCTAAGACAGATCCGCACTCTGAGTTGGTTCCTGAACCAGGCTTGCTTATCACATAGAGATATGGTATGACCTTACCACATTTTCGTCTTCCATGTCTTACCCATATAACAGGACATCATGTGTGCCTATGTACGATCCTTTCCGATGGTAGAAAGGGTTTATTGGGAAGATGCGGGCGGTAAGTTGGGGACGGATGTCCTTGATGCACTACGTAGGGCAGCAAAGCCCACGCTTCATACTGTCATTACCGAATTGCGTGGTCTCTCTTAGATGAATGTGTGCGCGCATATGTGATGACGACTTGGCAGGTCGTTCATGTCAATGTCAATACTTTCCTCGGTTTTATTCTGTGTGTGAGAATTTGCATGAAAGCGCATATGTGCGTATCTCCGTCATCGGGGAGATTGATCCCCATCGGCCAATTATTGCCGATAAGGCACTTACGGCCCGCGGTTCTCCGGGTTTCACTGGCCGTGGCCGTGTAGTAGGCAGATACTTAAGCGAGCGAGCTCGCGCACCCTGAACCACCCTGGTTTCGCTCGAGTATGTACGTCGAAGTGATCGTTCATATGGTACATGTAATTGCTGCCGCACACAACCTGTTTTAAGATTAGAGAGAATCATTGACTGCGGGACCACGTACTGATTGCAGTAGGTGATTCTCACCTTTTCTTTGTCTCATCTCACAACATGGCCGTCATCCGTCCCAGCACGCCGCCTCAAACCGAGCAAAGTAGTCTAACTATAACCTTTTCACCTCTAAAATACGACCTATCAGGAAGTCACACACACACATCCACACCTCAAAAGCTAGCTTCAGAGAGATATAAGGACATGACCTGGGACGTATGTGACAAATTTGTCGGGCCTATGCCAATAGCCGAATTCCTCTCGGAATTCGTGCCAGAAGCAAGCCAAGCTCGAAAGACGGAGCGCATCATCAGCTTCGACAAGCGCTCCGTCTCACACAATGAGGATCACTTTGTCAGTCCCCACATTCAAGGGGGGATCCACGCTCACGTACATGACAGATACAGGCAATCAAAACGTCCGGCCTCGCTGATAATCTCACATTCGTCAACACCACTGCCAAGCAAGATAAGGCAATCCTAGGGAGACCAGACATCGTTATCTATCGGAAAAGGGAAGGTCATCAGGAAAACGAGCGGCTGACCTCACTGGACTGGAGAGCGGTCGATGTGTGGATCGAAAACAAAAAGGGAAAAGAGGACATTTTTCGCAACCTTACACATATGAGGCGAGAGGCTGGGGTCGAGTGTCACGTTAGGTGGACTGAGCGCGCGTATCGTGTGTGTGGTCAACTCACACATTATGCCACTTCTATCCATCGTTCACAGTTTCGGGTCTTCTCTTACTCGATCATCCTCTTTGGAAAGGCAGAAGGGCGACTACTGCGATGGGATCGCAGTGGTGCAATCTATACCGAGATATTCGATTGGACCAAAAATCCCAACACCCTTTCCGAATTCATCTGGAGGCTCAACTCTCTCACTTTTGCCCAGCGTGGATACGACACCACTGTCACCTCGGTCTCGAAGAACGATAAGGGGGTTGGTGATGCACAGTCCACGCTGGCGGTATACATGGACGTCGAGAAAATTGAAGTTGAAGACCTTCGCCAGATTCTCGTCAATGACGATCATGCCACGGACGGACAGCCGAAGCCCTATATCATATGGAAACCAATATGGGAGACGAAAACCCTTTTTGGTCGGTCGACGTTTGGATTTGTGTGCCATGACGTCGAACGGAATAAACTGGTTTACCTCAAAGATTACTGGCGTACCGATTTCCCAGGTATCGAGAAAGAAGGGGATATTTATCGCGATTTACTAGAAGCAAAAGTGCGTTTCATTCCGGAGTTGGGTCCAGCTGGCGACGTGCTGTCGACACCGGAGCATTCACTCGACGTACAATGCACAAGGACGCAAGACTATGTGAAAGATGGCGAACGCAAACGTATTTGGTGTCCCGGTACACCGCGCGTCAAACGATATGTCCACTACCGACTTGTCTTGAACACGCTCGGACAGCCGCTGAGTACGTTCGGATCGACTCGGGAGCTATGCCAGGTCATTCGGGATGCTATGATCGGTGAGGATTGGCGTTACGTTTAAGTTTGTTGTTTGACAATTTGGAACAGCTCATACGGACGCATACGACAAAGCAAAAATTTTACATCGGGATGTGAGCGCAGGAAACATTCTGATCGCCCCAGATCGATCAGGTTTATTGATCGACTGGGACATGTCCAAGAGGGTGGATGTGACCCAGCAGAGACAACACTCCCGCACGGTATGATCTGTTTATCCCCTATGCGCGGCGAATTGACTTCGTGTTCAGGGTACATGGCAGTTCATATCAACAGGACTTTTATTACACCCTCACGCTCGATCTCATCAAATTTCAGATGATATTGAATCCTTTTACTGGGTTCTTATTTATATTGTCATGAAATGCCGACATTCTGCGATCGAGGGCCAATCACAAGATATGCAACGCGTATTTGATGGATACAGAGACGTGGATGAAGATGGTGTTATCCGGGGCGGTGACGGAAAGCTATCTTTCCTACACAAACTAATGCTTCACCCGGATACGTTTGGTTTTGTCCCGGAACCATGCCGCCAGATCATTGAAGAGTTGCGCACCCTTCTTAAAACCTTCTATGATGATATTAACCCAAAATCAATTATGCCCGAACCTCAAGCGGAGAGGAATGTCCGGACGGAGGTCAAGGACGCTCACGAGAAGCTTTGTTCTTCTGAATGGGTCTTGAATCTCATAACACGGAACCTGGAATCCAAAAATTGGTCCGACGATGACGGCAGCCTATCAAAGAACATCGTTGGTCATGATCCAACGTTCAGCAGGGGCTGCCGCAAGCGCAAGGCTAAAGATGATGATAGTCCTGTAGAAAAAAAAAAGGGTCTATCATTCAACAAAAAGCGTAGAGGACGATATCCACCAAAAGGATCTTCACTTTCCAGGTATAGCTTGTCGGCTGTCTCGCAAAGCTTTCCATGTCCAAGGTAATTCTTTAGTACGTCGTCACACAGTGTCCCGCTGTAAGGCGGCATCCCATTCCAGCCCTGCGTCATTGCTCTCGACTCTCTTTCATCGCGTACCGGTTCCACCTCCGCTGCCCAGCCAGCTCTCGACCCTCTTTCATCGCAGCTCATCGCTCTGGCTCGTCTTGTTCCACATCCATGTATCGCACTCCCAACTCGCGTCTTTCTGTCTCCCCAATCCCCCAATATCCCCCTCTCTCATAGATCGCGTCTCGTATGTAGAAACTCTAGTTACGCCTTGGAACAAGAGACCTGTTTTGTCCCTTCTTTTGTGTGTGTTTTCGCGAACTCAGCAAGCCGCCGCCCGCTGCCTTCAACACAGACTTGGTTCTTAGTGGGAAAATACAAACAAGATTCAATTATAAGAATGCTAACTATATTATTTGGCTCGAGTAAAATTGTAACAAAATGTAAAGCCCAGATCTTCGCGTTGAGTTTAATCTGTGTGGTCAGTCTCTGTCATCGAGGCGATTGATCCCCATCGGGTGCAATTGATCCCCATCGGCCGATTATCGCCATGTAATGAGTAGACCGTTCCTATTTAAAATTTGGTGTCATATTTGTGGATGCACTTTATGTCTCGATTTATTCAATATAAATCCATGTATTAACATACGCCATTGTGTTAAGTTTATCCGAGTCTGCTAAGGCTAAATTGATCGGGCAAATTAAGTGTATATGATCCCCCTGGTGATTCGGGGCGACTCATGTTGCATCTTAGGTTACATAACTTGGGCACTGAGCTGCCCTCTCTTAAGCATTTGACTAAGTTCTAATTGTTTGGGTTGACATATTTACAATAATGCGATGCATGAGGAGAGGGCAACAAATCAATCAATTGTTTTAAAATAATTTGTAATCTGAGCTGAGTCAATTCAGTGGTCAATATATTTCACCTTTATTGACCACTGAGTTGAGTTTTAGTGGACTGGACTTATCCATTCCTGTCCGTCGTGTTTACTGTACGCGCGTTCGTTTTTATTTTGCCGCGTTTGTTTTCTTTCTGCCGTCGTTCGTTCCTCTCCCCTTCCCCTCCTATCCTTCCCACTCTTCCTTCCCCAGGGTCCCAGGTCAACACTCCCAAGCTGCCAGCTTCCTCAAGTTTTCACTGGCTATTCTCAAGTTGTTCAAGTTTTCCCATGAGCCGTGGTTTCCGGTGCGTTTTTCGTTTCTTTTTTTTTTTTCGCGCGCATCTCTCATCCTCTCACCCCTCTCCTTCCCATCACCCGTTTTCTTCCAAGAAGGCCCCTGACAAGCTCCTCTTCAACCTGCCCCCTCTCCTCCTGTATCACTGCAGTGGTGACGATGACCACGACTCGGGCATGGCCACAGCGACGTCGCGACGGCCACGAATCTTGAGCATGGCCCATGAGCCAATGTGATGATCTGGCCGCCGTGACGGCGACGTACCCATGGCCTTGACGACGGCATGGCTCCACTCACTCTTTCTCTCCCACCTTCTTGCCATCCCCTGCACCTCCATGCTGCGGCTGTGACGATGACGGCGACTCAGCCATGGCCATGGCGACCTCGCGACGGCCACGAATCGTGAGCATGGCCCATGGCCACTGTGATGATCTGGCCGCTGTGATGGCGACGCGCCCATGGCCGTGACGACGGCAGGCGAAGCTTTCTCTTGCTTGCTCTCCCACCCTCTCGCATTCCCCTGCACTTTCATGCCCATTGTTTTGCACAAGCTCTTCCAGCATGGGTGACCGCTCCGAGCCAGGACCTCAAGCACACCCAGTGGCCATCAAAACCTCTTGCGCAATTTCGGTGCGCGTTTCATGTTCGTTTCGTTTTTTGATTCTTTTTTTCCGTCGCGCTTTTTCTAACCCTTTCTCACAGTGACAGCACGAACAGCGCCATGGCGATGACAACCGTCAAGACGCTGAGGAGTGGTCCATGCGTGGGACACCCATTTCGTGCGATTTCACTCCGTCTCCTCAGCTCTAATTTGTGTCTTTCCCTGACCCCCGAAAACCGTGCCAAGTTCGCCCGCTTTGCAAGCAGCGTTTTTCGCGCGTGACCATCGCATGTACTCTTTTTTTTTGCTTTCTCTCCCTCTTTCCCTCCTTCCTGCCCTTCCCGCCTCGCTTCCTGCAAGACTAACAGCAAATGCCAGATGGTTCCTCAACCGGATTCTGTCTGTAACAGGTGCATGCGCGCGCGTTTTTTTCTGGCAATTTTTTTTCTTTCTCGACTTCCTATGCATCTCAATGCCCTCTGCCCTGCGAATCGACTCCAGCACACGTGGCGACTCCAGGCCAAGACCACTACAACACCCAACGGCCTTGAAAACAATCCTGCGTGACCACGAACTTGGTGCGCTTTATTTTATTTTATTTTTTACTCCCCTTCTCACAACAACAGAACGGCCAGGACCGGAATGATGACGCAGTCGTCAAGGCGCTCGCGAGGGTTCAATGGGTGTCTATGGGGTTTATGTCGTGTTTTCCCGCGTGCGCGAGTTTCGCGCGTTAAGCCCTGTGTGTGCATTATTGTTTTTGCTTTTGTTTTTTCTTTCATTTCATGCGAGTTCTTACTCAGATTTAGTTGCGAATCAAGGAACGCAAGTGCCGGTTCCAGCATGCAGGCCAGTGACAGCACAGCTATGGGCCACGGCGATAATACAGCCGTCAAGCTCGGCCTCAAGTGGTGTATGTGACACGTGTTTTCCCGTGTCCATTGCGTGGCACCCGTGCGTCGTTCGTTTTCGTTTTCGCGCGTCCTTTCTTCTCTGCCTCGAATCTCTCACTGAGACCCAACCTGCCAGTTCCCATCATCCGGTGTGTTTTTTTTTTCTTTCCATTTGGATTGCTCTTTCTGACCGGTTCTTACAGTGACACGGCACGGCGTACCGCCCGAGAGCGATGCACGGTGCTGCGACGGCACCTCGAATGTCAAGCACGCCTTATTGACGTCGTCGAATTCTCGAATGCTCAAGCGAGCGGCGCGCTTCTCTCTTCCCCTTTTTCCTCTCCTCCGCCCTCTCCTCCACCCCACCCTCTCTGGACGTCCAAGACCGGTCAACGCCGCCCATGGGGTCAACGCCAGACCATGATCAAAATGGCCACCAGAACAATTCAGTGGAATCACGAACCGGTGCGCGTTTTTTTGTTTCTTTCACTTCACACGCTCTCTCATCCTCTCCTTCCCAATACACAGTTCCCTGTTGGGCTTCAAGGCGATGTGCTTATGGCACTCACGGCAGCGCTCTCCCACCCACTGGCACCCATTCCCCTGCAGTGGTGACCATGACGACTCGGCCATGGATATGACTACCTCGCGATGGACCACGACCGCGTGCGTTTTTTCGTTTTCATTTCTATACGATTTTTGATATTTTCTTTTCCCCTCCAGCTCCTATACATGCCAGTTCCCGAGCGCGCGGCGTTCCTCTCCCCTCCCCTCTGCTCCGGTTGACCCACGCCGCCAAAAGGGGCCTCCTGTGAGCGACGGGTCAACGCATCGCATGGACGCGGCCATTTGCACGCCAAAATGGGCCGTTCTCACCGCTTTCAAATCCCTCGCGCGGCCCTGGCCAACGACGGTGGGGTGTGCATGAACCCCGAATGGCACACAACTGTGCTTCCCGCGTGCGCGACATTCTCGCGTTCTCGCGCGTTAGGGGTCGCGCGACCACGACGCATTCCGCATCCCTGTCCTGTCCTGTCCTCCGTCCTCCCCCTCCTCCCATCTCCTCTACCCAACTCCAGTGCGCGCGATGCGTTTTCGTTTCGCGGGCTCGGTGCATTTCTACTCATTTGCTGCAAAACGCGAGGACGGCACCACAGTGGCCTGTACGCGTTTCCTTTTTTTTTTTTTTTCCTTCTCAATTTACTCTCGATTTCTAACCTGTCATAGTAACAGCACGTCCAGGTCCGCAACGATAATACCACCATCAAGCTCGGCCTCAAATGACAAGTCACTCGAATGTTCAACGATCTGCGATTATTGCGCTTGACCTGTTCCAGCTGGCTTTCTTTTCCCCGTGCGTGCGTGCGTTTTTCCTTTTATTTCCTGTTTCAGTTTTCTAAATACCCTCTTCCCTATCCTTAGTTTTTCAGCCTCCTTCGACACGCGACCGGCCAATTCCCACACCCCCGAGACCCTGATGGCACGTGACGGTTTCCCGCGCTTGCGATGTCACGTCGAGTTGTGTTTTCTTGGCCAGCTCTCAGCCCACTAATGTGGATGTATCACACCAAATGCAATCCAGTTGACTATGTTACTTTCAGTGGATGTAATGATTTTTTATTTTCCATTGATAAATGATTTGAATCTATATCCCGTTTAACTGGGCTGAGCTGTAGCACTATGGTTGGTTGAGTGATTAACATCAAAGACACATACTGATTGGCAGTTGACTTGGCCATATGAATTACTGTCTTTGATAGGATCATGGTGAGAGCTCTGTTTTTGGTTGAGATTTAGTATATTGATATGGATTGTTCTACTAGATGACATGAAGATTACACATTCACTCAAAAAGGGTTTATACCCAGTAATGAGTGATACTAAAGGCATATTAGGGCCTTTTAGAAACAAAGTTTTGAACCCAAAGTGAAACTTTTGAAACTCAAGGATTTTTCAGAGATCACCAATATAACTGCTAAAATAGGCCTTATAAGTAAACAGGATTACACATGATGATAATTGTGAGATTATGATATACCTCCTCTCCCTTTATCCAAAAAAGGATTACACATGAAGAGATTGCTCATGGCCCGCCGAAGGCGCACCCCTTGGGCGAAGCCCAAGCAAGCTTCAGCTTGTCTTCTGTGAAACCAGAAGATTGACTCTGTCTGCGGGCTGAGTCATTGTTGACTAAACCTTGAGACGCTAAACCTCTGAACCGGCCTTCTTGAGCCGGCCCCCATTGAACCCTTGAACCAAGTCACAGGGACTTGGCCCCCACTGAACCTTGAGCTAACGCTCTAACGGCCGCGACGCCGTTACAAAAAATTGAGTGGTGGGGTCAACGCCATCATCATCAAGGGGAGGAGGTGATGTGGTGAAGGTGTATCGGCCTTCTTCTGCTGCTCATAGGCAGCCAATGCTGAGGCCACTATCGCCTCTGACTCCTCAGCAGTGGCTGAAGGAGACATGATCTGTGGGAGTTCTGTCAGAGTCCCTAGGTAACCTCCGGACTGGAGGTGTGTCTGAGCGAAGAGGAGTCGTAGTGAAAGGTTCTTGAAAGGTCCTGGACCCTTCTCCTTTCGCTACCCTGCAAAATGCCACGGGTTAGCAATGTCCTCCCTCTCCTGGTCGGACTTCCTCTTCCTGCTCGGGTGTGCCTGTTCCCATCCTCGGTGGAAAGGGCATGATCTGATTGGTGTATAG
>JAGFNK010000782.1:0-21961 GCA_025769875.1 Russula earlei | reverse complement strand
ACCGTCGCACCAGCTCAGTCCACCGCCACCTTCTCAGTCTCAGCCTCAGTCTTCTCAGTCACAAGCCACCGCTTTAGGTAGTTTCGCGCGACACCAGCCACCGCCACACCATTGCAACCCATCGCCACCAGCCCCCACCCCAGAAGACCAAGAAGGCCTCGGCCACGAACTTAGCCACAACACGCACATCAGGAGCAGAAGCGCCACCACGCCGCCGCCGCCCGCAGGAGAAGCACTCACCGACACCAACAGCACACCGCACGCCACCTCCCCACATCGCCTCCCCATCCATTCACGCGCTCTCGCCCACGTCTGCTGCCGACACCTGCAGTGGAGACGACCCCCGCCACCACTGCCACAAGACGACAGATCCCACCCCCGCACAAGCCGCCCCACACATCCTCTTTCTCAAGTCCTTGCCACCTATGTCTCTATCTACAAACTCATGCTCACTGCCTACGCCTTCGCTCCTTGTCCCACGCCTGCTGCCACCACCTGCAATGGAGACGACTCCTGTATATAAAAACACCCTAGCTACTCTGTAGTAGAAAGAGTTCAGAATAGGACCCCTCTTTGCAACCCACTCCTCTCTGTCTGTGAAAAACAAGAAGGATGGTCAGAATGGAGAGGCGAGGAGGGGGTGATGAGTGGCTGGCCGCGACTCCAATCGCACTGGAAATAACGTTGCACCACCACAACACTTGAGTCAAAAACACTATGGGGCTGCCTCAAGACAGCCCATGGGTACATCATGAGGGAAAAATAATAGATATAGACCATGATTTTTGAGTTGTAATTCATCTAATACACATGTGGAGGTGGCTTGAGTCCAGCTCCACCAATTCTCACTCAAATCTCATGAAAACAATGGGGCTGCCTAGCCCTCATTCAGGCAATTCAGGGACAATAAATTTCATATGAATTGAAGTTGTTTTGAGGGAGATATTCATCCCGCATGTTTGAGGGGGTTTCTGTGCTGATTTGGGTGGAATTCAAGCTCCGCCAAGTGCGCTGAAAACAGCAATAAGTGCCTTCCTGATATGTAGCCTAGTGATCACTTCTGCTTATCTGAGCTGTATGTGATAAGCACCCTCTCAGATCTGTGTGTGCAGTCCCTCCAAGACATTTGGAATGTGGACGTGAATAAGACCCAAGATGTGTAACTGGGAGCAGACATGGTGGACCAATGAATTGTCCCAATAATGCTAAGTGAGGATGGTGTAAACAGTATGGTGGAATGTGTGCAACTCGCTGTATAGGTGGGGTAAGGTCGAGTGAGTGTGGTGTGAGGGAATCTAATGGAGTTTCCGGAGGTGTGGAACGAAGTGCCAATGATCCGATTTATGTGAAAGTAAGGCAGAGAATGTCACCGGTCCTGTAGGGACCAAGAGTTGTGCAGGCGGAGCAGTGTCTGTAACATGTCCCCTGGCTATGCAGTATGTGCTTGTCGCGTGATAAGATTATGATGGTCAGGCATGTAGACATATGCCCTACATCTAAAGAAGGTGGAATTGTGAGATGACCGGAGTCAGTCCGTCTGTTTACAGTGTATGAAGTGTGTGTGCACAGAGAATGCGTGATGGAGTCCGATCATTAGTATGGACAGCAGCGTTAGTACTAAGCTCCAGAACCCGAGAGTGAGACCAGTGCCATGCAACTTTGAGTGTGTTCTGTCTTGAAGGGTCCAATTCCATCTATCTGGCACTCCATTCTTCTGTGGTGAATCTAGCATTGTTAATCTATGTTTGATCCCTCCATGAACTGATAAGTATGTGAGCGTGCGTTGCCTCAATAGCTAGCGCCTCGAATTGATCTCGCATGCAGTAGATCGGCTAAGGTGCTATAGATAATCTGTAGCCAAGGATCTGATCACTAAGGGGAAGCCCAGAAAAGACGCATTTGGTTGCCAAGTGTATACTCTGGACAAGATAGCTGATCGTGATCTGTAAAGCCAACCGAGATCTGAGTACCGAAATCACTGTGATAGATTAACGCGTGGTGGAAACATATGTCCCATGCGCTGATGTGAGATGTGTAATGATAGGACACTTCTTTGCACATGTAGAGCTGGAGTTATGAAGTCAATAAATAATAGATTGTTTTCCAGATAGCTGTGCATGATGTTCTGATCTTTGATGTGTAAATTTGAACACCCCTTTTGAGTGTAAGTGATGCATCCCTTGTTCCAAAGTAGCGTGCGCACTGTGTAGTCACATGCATCAGCCTTCGGTACATGTAGAATGTCTATGAGGGTTAATAAGAATATCTCCAAGGCCTTCCGGCTGGCAGGATGGATGCAGATCCAGTCCCAATCTGTCTGATGACTGTATAACCTCCCAGAGTAATAGATGTGGAGGCTGGAGTGCAAATAATGAAGTCGGGGGTCCAGAATGGACTAATATGATGAGGAGCTCCATAGTCAATCAAGATCTAGCCACCGTGTAAAGGGAAACCCAGAATCTCATATTCATTGGACATCCGATACCTTGGTGATAGGAGCAGTATTGCCCACTATGTATGCGCTGACATTCCTGTCAGTGCCTGTCACTTTTGTATTCATTGCCTTCTCCTTCTGGTATTCCAGACTGCATGCCCAAGTTGATTGCAATAGCAGCATTGTATTTCAGATGTAGTGTTGTATGTCTTTACCGGAATGACTATATTTTGTGAGGCAGAGAGGCTGGCCCGACGACCATCTTCATTACTGATCCATACCTGGATCATGTGGGGAAAGGTCCATCGGAGCACTGGAGGCTAGAATTTGTCGACATGACAGCTGAGTAAGCGTCAGATAATGTTTAGATAAGAATAGAGATGAAATGGAGATTCAATATGAATAAATGGTTATATTGGAGAGTGATCCATGCATCATCTGTTGCAATTGCAGGAATGTCTGATGTGTGTCGTCTAACATCTAGGAATGTGCGTGTAAGGGATGCCCATGTGTAGAATGCTTGACATTGATCTGACACCACTGTATGCGCGTTTGAGTTCCTCCCACTTGAGCTTGTAAGTATACAATTTGATGTCATTTTTGTTACTGCCAATGTGACCTTCTGAATGTATATTTCAAGAGCACGTGCATCTAAAAGTGTTCTCTCTCAGTGTCCTAAGAGGTATTGCTGGAGGGGCTATCATCTATAACTGTAATGCAACATGCAATAATTATTCATGATGTGGGGTAATGGCTGGTAAGCGAGATGACCAAGTGAGTGATCAAGATTGAGGAGGGAACATAAACATTAGGCAAGGGTGCCATGAGTAAACTTTATGTAATTGCAAATTGCCAACCCGGGCTAACAGAGCAGTTGTTGCCAGATTATTGAAGATCAAATCAGTACCCCTGACATGTGATAGATAACGTGTGCGTCAATCCTTCGGCTCCAGGGACTGAGGGAGTAGGGTGTCGTCTGATAACAAAGGCTTGTGAAGAGGGAAAAATGATAAGCTTGTGTGTGAATCTTCAACTTTGGACTTTAGATACGGTCAGGGCCCATAACCTGTTGAAGCAGATGGGCGCAGGTTATGATAACGGTGATAAGATCCTTAAGATCTATCACAAGATATTTCAGTATTGTGTAAGACAAGACTGTAAATCAGTAATACCTATCAAAAGATATCTACAATGCATGATTAGATGTGATAGATAAGATAGGAAACAGTAAGTACTCACTTCAGTTTGTGTAAGACAAAACTGAAGTGATCTAGCTAATTGAGTGCCTCTTAAATACATGAAAGTGTCTCTAAGCAAAGTAATCATAACTACCAACTTGTATCATAAAGGATCAGTCGTTAGTAGCTACCAATTGTCATCAATTAACTAATCATTGTAACATATGCAGGCTGCAGCATCTGAGCTGAGCCGGTCCAGGCTGATCCGATGCATGAGCTGAGAGTGCCCGGTCCATGGGAGCCGACGTGTTAATGTGACTAAGGTGTGAAACGGGTAACCCCCGGGTAAATTTTTCTGAACCCCTACCCATACCCGTGAACACCGTACCCTTACAGATAAAGGGTACGGTTTCACCGTACATCGCTCGGGTTCACCGTTACTGCTACAGGTTCTATAATAACCGCGGTATGTAAGAAAAAACCGCGGGTTTCACGTATGTATCACTAGCTAGTAAAATAAAAGAAGTACATAGTATAACTAATCAAGCGAAATGTTCTTTTTCGACGACACTGCAGCCAACACATCATCAAACACAAGGAGACCGCAATGGGCCCAGGAACCAAAGCAGAGAAAAGCTCGAATTGAACCTGATGAGAGATTATTGTGCGTGAATGAGAGAAGGTGATGGCCTTGTGAAAAAACCCGTTCAACAGCTGTTGAGGTGGCAGGGATACTGAGATAATCCAAAGCCATACGATGAAGGCTTGAATATACAAAACGGTTGTCGTACCACCACTTCAGTGGATCTTTGACGTTTTCGACAGGGAGGCTCAAGTAGGCCTGGACCTTGTTCCGGCGGAGTTGGGTAGTGACAGAGAGATTACCAAATGATGCGTATCCTTCGTCGTATGCTTCTTTCATTTGGGCCGAGTCTTGGTCCAGGTCATCAGTGGTAGGCTTCTCATACTTCGCGTATTCATCATAAACAAGGTTCTCCACCTCCTCAATCCATTCACCTTCCCAATTCTGGTTGCGAAAATATTCGAGTTTCATGCCAGGGTGTAGAACCATAGCGATGCGGTACACAATAGAGTTGTCGGTGAGGGAGTAGTAACGGTTCATTTTCTTGCATGCAAGCTTCATGGCTTCAACGAGAGCAGCTGGGAACTCTTTCCCTGTCTTTGGGTTGAGATGGCTGGTAAGCCGATCCATTGCAGGAATGATGGCAGCGACTCCCATGGAGTCTTGTGAAAAGAAGACAGTCACATTCTTGAATTGCCTTGGGGAGATATTAGGAATTAATTCAATTAAGTAAAAATATGACTTACCCATAGTACCAAGACAAGATCTTCAACGATAACCCACTCTTCATCATCAAGCTCATACTTCCGAAGCTTGAGGACCTTGTCGGCCATCATTGCATCAATAACCTCATGATATTTCGTTGCAAAATGAAGCATGTAGTACGTCGAATTCCAGCATGTCACAACGTCATGCGGCATGAGGTGCGGCTTGAGTCTGAGCTCCTTGCAACACTTGCGCCACTTTGGGAGAGTGATAGTTGTTGAGTGAATGATAGCAAATGACAGACAACGAAGCTATTGAATCAAGATCAGTGGTTACTCTGAGTCCCGGGGAACAACTAAGATAGTACATACCTTCGTCATGATTTGACGAACAGTAGCTGTAGTTTCCATGATCTCTTCCTTCTTCTCCTCGTCTAGGTTCTCAAGTTCATCAATACCATCATCGTCATTATCCTCATCCGGTACATCCGATCCGTCTTCATCTTCATCCTTGTCCTCATCCTCATCTTCATTTTCGTCCTCGTCTTCTTCATCGAGTGCACCATCTTCACCAACATCATCATTGTTATCAGATACGCCAGCTAATGCAGCATTGAATGGGCTGAGGAGGGCTTTGGCTGAGAGATGCAGAGTGTGATTGAAACAGCGGACGCGGTTTTGTCCATCAAAAGAGTTCTCCATTGTTGCGAGAGCTTTGGTCTGTGTGTCGTTCACAGATCCATTGTCAGCATTTATGGCCAAATATGATCTTGGAGTCCAAACATTTCGAGCATCTTCTGAAAGGCCTTTGCCAAAGCTGTACCCGTATGAGATTCTGGAACCTCAATGATATCGAGTAAGAAAGCTAGCATGGCACCTTGATGCTCAAGGTGTACAGTCCAGGCAACAAACGCGCAGTGGTTGGTTGAAGTCCAACAATTGGTCACAAAGTGAATGCGACCTGGGTGTTCTCGGAGTAGTTTGCTTATCTGTTCATGGCACTTGATGTATGCGGCCTTGACATCATGTCGAACCGTGTTTGGACATGGAACTTTACGGTTGGGGTGCCTGGTCTTGAAAATATTGATGAGCTCAGGATCAGAGACAATTTGCAGAGGACGGTTGCATTCTGCCACCCATTTTGCAATGTGCGCACTGTTCAACGTGTTTAGAATAGAGCATTTAGCTGATAATAAGTACTACTTACCGAAATTCTGTGTTCGTGTGTGCTCGATGCGAGTACGTGACAGGCTGCTGTCCTTGGCGGGCAAATGTGTTGCCAGTGCGGCCTTCACTAGCAGCCTCGCCCTTCATAGCTGCATTCACCACGTCCTCACCAAAGCATCGGATGGTGTGGTGCTTGAGATTCGCAGTTGAAGATTTGTCACCCTTATCTTGATAGCGCCGAATGCCTTTCGAGCCTGTCTTGCAATGTTTTCACAAACAGGTGAAGAAGTGGGAGACGCGGTTTTTGTGAATTTGAATAGAGATGTCAGGCTTGAAAAACGTGTAGATGGGGGACCACCATGACTTCTTTGTGTCTTCTAGTGTCCAAGTAAGCAAAAGAGGTAAAAAATGATAATGAAACGACATATGTAGGTCTTTTTCAAGCTCCTCGTTATCTGATTCAATCTCGATAGCATCGCCGGTTGCGCTGTTGCTGCTGATACTCATATGATCATCCATCGTCAGTGCTTGCTCCGCTTCTTGTTCACTTTCAACGGGTGTGGAGGTGGCATTGGATGCCACATGCTTTGTGCGCTTGAGAGGCTGGGTGATTACCTTCGAGCCATTTGTGATGCTACGTTTGACTCCACACTGGAGTGCCTTGGTGCTCGACTTGACTGCGCTGGCAAAGGAAGAGGTCAACACCGAAGTCTGAAGTGAAGAGCGTGATGACTTTGCTGAGGACTTTGACCCCAAATTGCGAGGCATGAGCAACAAGTGAGATGTTGAAAATAATTTGCTCACCTTTATATGATCCAGCCAGATCTCGATGAACCGACCCTTCTGACCCATGTCATATGACTTTGCAAACATGGCACTAAGTGCCATCTTCACGTAAACGGAGGTGGCCGCTGAGTCCAAGTTGCACTCACCAGTTTTCTCACGATTGTGATCAACAATTGCTTCTGTTTGGGCTGGTCCCAAGCCTGTGCAAGCTGTCACCCTGTGGCAGGAGACTCTTGAATAGTGCTTTCAATACCCGTAAACCCGGCCGATAAGGGTGCAGTGTTGCACGGGTGTGACAAATTTAAAACCATACCCGTACCCACACCTACCTGTGACCAAATTGTCACGGTGTCACCTGTACATGAGTCACACCTTAAATGTGACTGGGCTGTGATTACATTGGACTGCCCAAAGCAGTGGTAATCTCATCAATTTAAAACTTCATATTTATACTATTGAGTGCCATTAATGTCATTCTAGCAATGAAAACAGAGGTCCATCAAGTGGTTTTCAAGTTATATTTTGGCTGGGGGTCACGCCTGCATCATGCCTTCTGTCATGGTGGAGTGCAGAGTTTGATTCCAACTGGGTGATCACATATGCTGACTCTGAGGGGTCTGGGGTCACTGCTATTCTATCCCTGTAATGCCATGTTACAGATGGTCCAGTCGGCCAGCACAAGACCACACATATGAGCAGCAGCTACAGGCTGCTTTGAGTGACTACAACAATGGTATACATCGATCTTTTGCTTGTGCAGCACTGGCCCATGATGTGAGTGCTGCATTCCATACATTGTGAAGTCCTTATCCAATAATTTCCAAGGTTTCCCACCAGATGCTACAAGACAGAGCTTCTGGGAGGCATAGGTCATGTCAGGAAGCCCACCAGGATAGCCAGCTTCTCAAGCTGGCCCAGGAAAAGATGTTGTTCAATTGGTGTGACCAAATGTCCATGAAGGCAATGCCTCTGGATCAAAAGGCACTGCGTGCTCACGCTCTGGACCTCTCTGGCCAGTACCCCAGAATAAACTGGCACTATCAGTTCATCAAACACAATTCTGATCTAACTTTCTCAAAAGCAAGAGCATTGGATCCAAAGCATGCACAAAATTTCAATAAGGCAGTAGTCCATGACTACTTTGCAAAACAACAGGAATTGGTGGATAGTTATGATGGGATACCACCCGAACATCAGTGGAATATGGACGAGAAGGGAATTCAAATGGGAGGTGGCTGTAAGAACAATGGAAAGAAGTTCTTATTCATAAAAGAACGGGAACAGCAATACCATATCAAGAGTGACTGTCTGGAGCTCATATCCATCATTGAGTGTGTTTCAGCAGGCAGATTTATTATGCCATCGGGCTTTGTCCTCTCAGATGGCCCACTGCCTGACTGCTGGGATTTGGAAGGTGTCAGAAGGTGAGTTTTAATCCAGTGGTATGGCATCAAGAATTAATACCTTCATCTTCACAGCATCGTAATGTCCCCTTCTGGGTGGACAGATCACAAAATATGTGAGCAATGGTTCCATTCTGTATTCATTCCATTTGCTACTACACATCATGTTAACAACAAGCCAATTGATTGTACTGACCCTTGATGGGCACAGCTCACACATGACCCCAGCCATGCAGCAACTTGCATATGACAACAATATCATACTGTTCTGCTTCCCTTCAAAGACAACACACAAGCTTCAGCCACTTGATGTGTTGGTTTTTGCACCAGTCCAGTGCGCATGGTCATTGCATTGTGACCACTGCCTTTCCAAAGGCATCAAGATCACACGTTATAATGTCATCCATGAATACATGGAGATTTGGAAAGTTATCACCCTGGAACTCATTCAGAACACATTCTGCAAGTCCAGAATATGGCCCCTCAATCTGTCAGTCTTCAGAGAGGAGGACTTTGCACCTAGCATGGCATCATCATCTTTGTCGTGCTTCCTGTCCTCATACCTGATAGAGGTTCCAACATTGCCTCCAGCAATCAGCTCAGACCTCAGTTCCAACTCTGGTGACAGCAATTACAGTGCCTCGGACTTGGAGGAAAGTGCCATGGACGTGACCAGCACTCATGAATCCTCAACCACTAACCCACACTTGTGCGCGTGCAACTCAATAATCATGTGCACGTCTTCAGCACAGACCATGGAGGGGGTCATTTCTAATGACCAAGTTGTCTCTCTGCTCCAAGATCAAAAGCAGAGCCATCAAGAGCTGATTGAGAAAATACAATCTCTTCATCAACAAGTTTCCATCCTCACACAAACAGTAATCATGCAAGCATCGCAACTGAGTGTATTGAATGCACACTGCACGATCACCCAGTGAGAGGCCAATGATTTGCACATGAAGCTGGAAAATCAGTGAAAAACAAAACCACATTCTTCAACAAAGATCAAGGCCCAGTTTGTAACACATCCAGAGCTGAAGGTAGTATTTGAAGCAGAGGAACAAAACTGAATTACCTGGGAGAGACAAGAAATACAAAAGTGCACTGAGAATGCTGCTGAAGATTCTGCCCATGCAATATGAATTACTGAAGGTACTCTCTCAAAGGGTTTCGACAACTCTCTTTCATCATACAAATACAAGGAAGACCTCATGATCATTGCAGGTGCACTTGAGCTCTCAATGGAGGGCACCACATCTGAGCTCACCACATGAATCAAAGAGCACCTTGCTGCACATCCAGAGTTGGAAATCAACCAACAGTTTATGGGACTCTATGACAGATGACATAGTAGTATGCTGTATCCCTCCTCATTGTCTCTGGCCTCCGAGTCATCAGGAGGACCCTCAAATGCAGCGCAACCATTTGCGCAACTGTCCTCACTGACACACGACTCAGTTTTTGCTTACAGCACTACACCTTACAATAGTACTGCACCATCATTCCAGACTGAAGAAGAACTGGATTTCACTCAATTAGATGCCCATTACAACTGTTTTTGTCATGGTAACTAGCCATGTCAGTTCTCAAGTGTCAGGACAAGTTGATAGTAGAGATGTGTTCAAGAAACAGGCTGGTTCCCATGTATAAAGAGTAAGGATCCCTGCAGCAGTTGAAGTGTTTTATGCTAAACAGGTTATGGCCAATAGACCCTTCCTAGTACGACTCAGTCTGTTGAGAAGCTAGGGTAAGTTTGTAACGGGATAGACTAGGGCTGGTTCCACTAGCTATATACGTTCAAGTCTGTTGGGGACCTTGAACAATGCAGAGAGAGTAGAGGAAGGTAGGTCTTAAAGGAGGAGAGCTCTTCTCAGGGGAGTGAAGAGAGACTCTTAGGGAAGGAAGGGAAAGGCAAAGAGTAGATGGTGGATGGTGTGTGAAGAGTTGATGAAATGGAGAGGTGGATGTGGTTTGAGGATTAGGAGTGAAGTGGGTTGCAGGAGAATATGTTTGGACAAGAGTAGGTTGGATTCTACAAGAGACCAAGCTTAGGGCTTTGGTCACAAAGTACTGAGCTTATATATACAGGAGAAGCGCAGCAATAGCTGTGCTTTGACTGTGCTACTAGTATAGTAGGAGTCATAATAAGTAGGAGTCACAGGAATGAGGCCACGAATGAGTCAGAACCAAGTAACTGTGCTGCAAAGTAGGTGCGGAGCATTGCACAGTCGAAACTAAGAAGTGAATATAAATGGAAAGAGAACCAAACAAAGGGAAAGTAACAGCAATTCAGTGTTACCTGGACGTGTATGGATCACATGGTAACACAGAAGGGATCACAAGACGTAAGAGATCACGAGACCAGTAAGTAAAGGGACATACAAAAGCAAGCAGTCCATAGCAAAAGGTAAGAAGTAAACATAAAAGGAAAATGGTGTAACAGTTTTCCTTAGTCCCCACCTAATCAAATTGCCTCTGTAAATATGACAGGGATGTTTCATCCCGGGCGGACTTCAATTCAGCATGTGTTACATGTCCGTTACTTTGTGACATTTGTGACTGGTGAGATGGTCATGAACTGGCAAGTTCCTCATAGGTGATAGTATACATTTCTGTGTTCGTCACGCACCACGTAAGCCACATACATGACTGACTCATCATGCTGTGGTGGCCGCAACTCCAACATCATCTCCATCAGCCACTGTGCCCTTCATTGAGCATGCATTTCACTCATCAAGAGAGGTTTCCTACTTTGTCACAACAGCCTTCCTCCTTGGTTATGTGTTCAGGCCAGTGTTGTGGGGTTCAGGTTCAGAAATGTTTCTGCAGGAGAGTGGTGAATAAAGTGGGTGAACGTCTGAGGGTGCGACAATCAATGCACAAGAGTGGGAGCTGAAGGAGGCACACAGAGGCGTTTGGGATAGCAAGATGCCAGAGTCTGTCTCTCTCTCTCTTAATTTCTTGTGGCTTGTTTTCCGAGCCTTTTAAGTACATTCTGTGTGTACGATATTTGTAAATACTTGATCGTAAGTTTTATGAGACAGTAAGGAAATTTTTGAGGGTCAAGTAAATTGTGTTGCCTTTGTGGCCTTCAGCTGCGGCATCAAGCTTGCATTTTGGTGAGCTCCATGGTGTCCTCCATGAGTTAGGACTTTCTTGCTGCAATCCATATCTGAGACAGTAAATTAGATTTTTGACTTTTTGACTTTTAGTATGAGCAATCAGGGGCTGGTGGAACAGTCATGGGATTGAGACTAAGATTCCTGAAACACATCAGACAAAATCCCCCCCACAAAGGGGGGTTTCCAAAAATTTTGTCCTGGGCCCTTTCAAACCCGGAGGCAGAGCACATCACACCACGAAGGCACTCCAGTGTATTTCACCTTTGGTGGAGCAAAATCCACCAGAGAGCAGTACTGATCCCAATGCTCATTGCCTTCACTCTGACCCATCTGGGCCAGGGGCTTGCCCAAAATAAAAAATATGAGGACATTGATCGTGATGCGCTTCCTATCTGGGTTCTTCACATGTGCCCCACTCGATAATTCAGGTGGGGTCATATGGGAAACTGAGAGACATGTGCCTGCCTCCAATTTATTTTTCATTTCACAAGTATCTTCCTCGGCCCTACACTTGGTCCTGCCTTAGCCAGCTCGTAAGTTTTACCCTTGGCATGATGTGCGTTCATCTGAACACACTCTGCCCAGTATTGTTTTCAGCAGAGCCAGCTGGTGATGGGTCTTCTGGGTTGAGATGTTTTTATTCATGCCCGAGACATATGGGCTGTACAACTTGTGGAGGAAGGCAAGGATGTGTCGCCTCACTTTGAATCAATCTGCTGACCATCACCCATGTAGGCTGAGCGATTACGGAAACACGATCCAGTCAAAAATAAAGCCCTCTGCATTGAAGGTGAAGTGAAATGGACTTTCAATATCTTTCTAGAGAAAACCATTTTCTGGCCTTTCAAGATGCTTGCACAGGAGCTGATCTTGGTCCTGATCACAATATACTCATCCATGGTCTACGCTGTGCTCTACACATGTAGGTCCCGCATTTACCACTTCATGTTTCATTTGATTGACCATGAACTTGTCAGTGTTAGAGGCATTTCCCTTCATCTTCATTGATCATCAAGGACTCACCATAAGCCAAAACTGTTGTGATCTACCCCTCTTTTGGGTTTGTCTCCAAACTACTCCTTAGATGTTCTTTAAACTTTCACCCCCACCCCCTTGGTTACGGTTTCATCCCTTGATACTGATGGTCCTTATTGTTTCACTCATTGTGTTTCATCTATTGTTTCATCTAGTGTTGAGTCCCTTCTGCTATTGGCTCACTTTTTATCTATTGTTCTGCATATAGTACTGTACAGCCTCGCTACATACAGTATTTAAGCACCTGTAGAAGCTGGGGAATGCCCCAAGCTTAGCCTTGTCCCATTACTTGTCGCATCCCTTGCCCTGTATACTCTCTCAAATCACAACTTGCTTGTGCTGACCTACACTCTGCTTGACCTAAGCACACCTCAAGGAACTCTTGTGTTCCTTTTCTTCCTCTGCCTCTCTCTCATTGTCCTCCTCTTCTGTGAAACCAGAAGATCAACTCTGTCTGCAGACTGAGTCATTGTCTGACTCAGCCTTGAGATGCTAAACCCTTGATCTGGTCTCTTTGAGCTGGCCCCACTGAACCCTTGAACCAAGTCACAGGGACTTGGCCCCACTGAACCTTGAGCTAACGCTCTTACAGCTGTTATGCCATAACAAAAACAGACTCATCTTCCTCGATGTCACTTAGTGTTTTGCCCAGCCTGGCCTCAGGCTGTGAGCCAGGCCAAGCCAGGCTGAAATAGGCCAGGCCAAGCTGGGCCAAAGTGACAGCTTCATGATGGCTTTGGCCCAGCCTATGATTTGAAAAGCTGGAGCTGGGCCATCAAGCCCTGGCTTTTTTGGGGTAATTATCATCTTTGTCGGCACTAACCCAGCATCAGTAGAATTCCTGCCTTTGCTCATCAACAGTTACAGCACACCCTTGCCACACTCCCCACCCAGTGCCCTCCATCTCCTTCAGCAACAATGTAGCTCAGGGAGCATTCTGCTGTAAGGTATGTGAGCCCGCTGGCCCAGAAACTCACATGACTCACTCGCCCCCACCTCCTGCACATCCCTCGCCCACGCATGTTCCTTTCCCTTTGTCTCTCGTCTCCCTTCCCCTCCTATCAGGAGCTACTATCTTGTCCAGTATCTCAGCAATTCAGTGAATGGAATCCGCTTTCTAGCATTTGCATTGACCCTCTTGTGTGGCTAAGAACACCTCAACCCTCAAGCTCTTTCTCTTCTCCTTCAACAACATATGCAAGCAAGCAACAAATGGCTCTCCAGATGTGCAGGATACCTCTACCATGTGCGCCTTGCCAGATCCCTCCTCCTCTCTCATCCTTACCCTCCCAAGTGACAAATCATCTAACAGATTGACTCCACCACCCAACACGTCATTCATGCCACCCTCACCTCTTTGCCATGGCAGCACCCACAAACGTGGACATGGCATGGCACAAGCTACCTCAGAGCCATGCCCATCACATGCTCCCAACTTCAACCCAGACCTTGCCCCACCTCCTCTCATGCCAAATCCCCAATGTTGGGAACTGGTCCTCCTCCCTCCTCACCTCACGTTGCAGTGCTGACCATCTCATCCAAGTGTGCCATGGCATGCCCAGCATTGTCCTCTCCCTCCAAACCCTCAGGCCCTTACCCTCAGGCCCCACTTCCTGACTGGGCAAGGCAGATTGACAGCACCATTGCCATGGCGAGGGACGGCTGCATCCACGGGCAAGGTATGCTCACCAAGCAACCCTGCCTCTGTCATGGCATGTCCAGAAATGCACTGGCAACCAGGGACCCCACCCATAGCCTATACTGTCACTGACCCACCAACTGTGCAGCTTACTTAAGGTACCTAGCACTCGGTCAGAATTTGTAGACACACTGAAAATGATGATCTTGATTTCTTTCAAATGGGGGGTGAAAGTAGTGATTAATGTGAATCCACCCATGTTTTTTTTTTGTAAGAATATACCCATTTGATGTTTTCCCCTTCCTTGTGTTTTTGGAGAGATGTCACACAGAATGGTAGAGTTCAAGTCGGTGCTTCAAATTGGCATCCTTGGCTAATCACATGTCTCTAAGCCATCCTCATCCTCTCATTAGCCCCAGTGATCGCTGTAACACTCTCCCACTCCCGCATTACAGTGTAATAAACTGTTTCATTGATGCTGCCCATCCGCACAAAGCAATCATGCCAGACAGATGATGCATATGAGGACCAAATTCAAGGAGCAATCACTGAGTGGCAGGAGGGCTGCTTCAAAAGTAGATGAGCAGCTGCAATTGCCCACAATGTGAGGAGCAGTCATTTGGTTCTCTAATGCTTATAAATTCCCTTAGGTTCCTCTTCAGACACTCAGTGATCACATCAATGGGCATTGTTGCAAGAAGGATGCAAATGTGACTCAGCAACTGCTCTCGAAGGAACAGGAGGGCATGCTAGTTTCCTGGGTAGGCCACCAGGCCTTGATTGCTGAACCAATGGACCAGAACAATGTCAAATCTCTTGGGTATGACATGTCTGGCATCATCCCAGGCAAGAACTGGCACCACCATTTCCAGAAGCGGCACCCGGAGCTTCAGTCATCAAAGCCAAGTAATCTGGATCCCAAGTGTGCTCAGAACTTCAATGTCTCAAATGTCACTCAATATTTTGAGCTAGTCAAGCAGGTCTATGACAAGCACCCAAACCTCCCACCAGAGCACATCTGGAACATGGACAAGAAGGGTTTTTGTAGCAAGCCAGTCCGGGGCACGCTGAGTTTGTGGGGCAGGACGGCAGTCTGAAGCGAATGTCTTCCATCCAAGAGCAAGGAAAAGGGGAGGAAGGGATGTGTAAGAGAACAAAGACCCACTGGTGGCTATGAAGGGGCAGCGAGGAGGGGATGGACCAAAGGCGAAAGGGGAGAGGCAAGCAGTAGAGTCGAGTGAGAGTGGGGACAAAGACAAAGGCCCGTGGAGACATAGAGGGCAGCTGAGAAAGCGATGGGATGACTCGTCAATGGCGATCAATAGACATGAGAAGAGGCATAGCGACGTCATTCACTGACAGACCTTTCTCTTTTGTGGTTTGAGACAGATTGGAACAGAATAAAAGGGGTCAGAGGGATCAATGTTTCTCCTAGAATACAAGTGACATTCTATGCTATTTGAACGAATTTGTGTCAAGGGGAGAAGGGGACCTAAAAATGGGGAGCATGAGACAGGGGGAGAACACAAAGGGAGAATGTGTATGGAGTTGAGTCAAAGGCCGATCGAAGTATGAAAGGATGAAGGAGTAGTGTAGTAACTGTGTAAAAGGAAAATGAAGCCATGAGTACAGTACCTGATGCTCAAAATCGAACTAAAACTCCTGAGGAACATCCGTGAGGCGAGGGCGTGGCAGTGAGGCTGTGAAGCAAAGTGCAATTGCATTCGGCATGATGCTTGGTGAAAGGTGGTCGAGAAGACATGAGGGGACATGACGGTATCAGGCGGCCTATGGCATGTGCGCGGGATGAAAGAGGTTCGAGATTTGTCGAGACAGGGTCGAGATGTCGATAAAAGGAGTTGGGAGAACATGGAGGAGGAGGTGAGGCAGTGAGGTGAAAGAGACAAAGGAGAAATGACAAGGACAGAGTGGTGATGTAAGGCATATGGAGAGGATGAAAGAGAGCCAATAAGAGTGGGTAAAAGGCAGGGCATAGCGTGGGCACTGATTGACATGGAGAAAACGGTGGAGATGTTGTCCGGGGTATCGTCAACGCTACTTGGGCTTTCGTGGAATGAGAGTTGGTGAAAGAGAAAGAGAAAAAAAGGAGAAGAGAGACTGGGGCATGTGGATGAGGGAGGTGCAAGGCGCAGAAGTACGTTTTCATGGCACAGGGATTCTGTCATGACTTTGTGGCTAGTGGGATTAGTCACCTTACACCTCCCAGGGGGTTAAAATTTGACCGTCCCCGGTCAATCCTCATCCTGTGAGTGGGTATCGTCAGCGTCAATGGCCTCATCACTGATAGCAGGCTCCTGTTCCAAAAGTTGCATGACTGGGATGGATGCTGGTGAGCGAGCAAAGTAAGGAATGATTCAAAATGCCATGTAGTGTATTTTGGAAATGGCTCTATCCAGCTCCACCAGTCGGTATGCGCCATTGCATGTGCACTTGAGTACGACCATAGGCCTGAAGTAGCGAGGCCTGGTCTTGTTCTTCAGCACTGTGTCCGCTCCTGCAGTGCGCACCAACACTAAATCTCCAGGCTTAAACTTGTAAGAGGAGATGGTGTTAGCAAATTCTCACTCGAACTGTCGTACAGATGCAAGACAATTTTTGAGTATTTTGTCATGGATGGCAGTGAGGTCGTCCTCATGCATCTCCAGCTGTTGAGCACGTGTCGCAATGAGGTTGGCTGTGGACATGGGCTTGGTGAGGTCAGGGACCAGGAATGTGGCTAGAGTAATGTCAAAAGGGAGGAGAGGCTCTACTCCATGTGCCATGTAGAAGGGGGAGTGTCCAGTGGACTTGTGGATGGTGGCGCAATTGGCCCAGAAAACATGAGGTGCCTGCGTGGGCCATTTTGCTGTGTTGCCCTCACATGCCTTGACTAGGGCTTCTCGGATGGTTTGGTGCTGGCGTTCGACAATGCTGTTCGCACAAGAGTTGTAAGCAGAAATGCAGATATGATGGACTCCGTACCTCTCCGAGAGCCAGTCAAGTGTGGCAATGTAAGGCGTGCCGTTGTCAGAGATGATTTCTTCAACGGTGCCCCATCGGCAGAGAACTTCTTGAACAGGAAGGAGCTGAGAGTGCGTCCAGTTTTGGTGCATAATGCTCTCCACTCTGGCCAGGCTGTGAGAGAGCAACACGCCTGAGTTATATATCTGTACCCCGAGGCGCAGGGCATAACCATGGTGTCAATGTATAATTTGCAAAAGAGTGGTGCTGGCGGAGATACGGTGGGTGGAATGTGAATCTTGGTGGTTTGGCGGATCTGGCACTGATGACAAGTGTGCACATACCACTTGACGTCCTCCTCCAAGGATGGCCACCAGAATCGGTCTAGGAGGGCGCAGCAAGTTGAATAGAACCCTTTGTGGCTGAGGCTGTCATGTGCGTCGTGTAGGAGAGGAAAGCGCTGCGGCGGTGCAATGTAGAGCTGATGTCGTCCCTGATACTGTCGGCGCCAGAGCCGTCCATTGAGGAGGGCGAAATATTTTGCTTTGCAAGTGAGTCGAGTGGTGGCGGCATCATCGAGGTTGTCAGGAAGCTGTAGGGAGGAGAGATAAAGTCGAATCTCCTCAATTGTCTTGTCTGCTTTGTGGGACTTCTCACTTGTGGGAATTGTAGAGGTGTCAATACTGGCTTCAGCAATGGGTGAGTTCACAATAGGAGCCCAAGCTGGGGGCCGGTCTGAGATAGTGCAGTGTCCTTCCCAGCTTGTTGCCCAAACTCTGAGTGATAGGGCGTGATCGATCCACTCTTTGGGATCATCCTCCTCCTGATCGCTAGCGGGTTCGCATCATGACAAGCCGTCGGGCCTGTGGTGTTTGGCAGCCGGGATGTGAACTAACTTGAAGTCAAAGAGCTTGATGGCGGCTATCCATTGATTGATTGTGGCATTGGGCTGGAAGTTGGGAGTTTTGAGCATGCCATGGATGAATTGTGCATCCATTTTGATGACAAGGTGCGGAACACCTACAAGGTGAAAACACATTGCACGAAGCACGTGAAATATGCCGTAGAGCTCTAATTTGACCTGGGAGTACCTTCCTTCATGCTCGTTCCAGGCTATGGAGCCAAAGTGCGTGGGGCGCCACTGACCATCGGGGCAGTCCTGGGAGAGGATCCATCCCACTCCGCACCAAGAGGAGTCTATTGCGAGGTATACGGTGAGATCAGAGGAATAATCGATGGAGATGAGGGCAGGAGATGTAATGATGGCTTCTTTGATGAGTTGCATGGCCGTTGTGTGTTCCTCCTCCCAAGCAAAAGTGGTCCCCTTGTGGGTGAGATCAATGAGGGGTTGCGCTATGGCAGCGTAATTGTGAATCCATATCTGCATGTACCCAGCCATGCCCAAGAATGCCCGAACATCACTCAGGTTCTTGCAAGGCAGCCAGTCGCAGATTTTGGTGATTTTGGAGTCGTCGGGCATGTGGCCCTCATAGGTACACTTGTGCCCAAGGATGATGACCTCAGGAATGGCGATGAAAAGTTTCTTGGCTGAGACAGTAGCTCCTGCAGTGTGAAGTCTGTGGAGTATGCGATGGACATCATTAATATGTTCCCAAATGAAAGAGCAAATCCCCGAGTTTTCAGGGATAGTGGTGAAGCTGTCATTGGCGGTTTCATAGCGTGTTGGTGGGCCCTTGATGCAGCAGTCGTCCATGTAAGGCCAGGCGGTGTGTGGGATTTCAGGCTCGAGGATGAAGGTTATGTCTTCATGGAAGATCGCACCCATGTTTGTCCAACCCTGTGGTAAACATGTTAGCCTCAAAGCTCCTATGGGGGATTGGATAGTGGTGAAATTGCGAGATGCTATGTCCAACGTCCGGTGGTCGTATCCCACAAAGAGATCGAGCATGGTATAGCAGGATCACCCCGCCATGGATTCGATAAGTTGATCCGTTAGTGGTGGGATGCCTGAGTTGTGTATCGTTACGACATTTAAAGGCTGCAGGTCATGGACAAGGCGCAAGGCGCCGCTCTTCTTTTTAATGCAAAAAAAAAGCAGACCGGTATGATGTGTCGGAATGCTCATATACTCCAGCTGCCAGCTTGTCTTTGAAGATTTTGATGATGTCTTCGAGGATCCCAGGCCAGATGGGAATGTTCTTGTGAGCCCAAGGGATGTGTTTGACAACCGGGATTCTGATGGGAGTGAAATAGTTGTCCCAGAATCTGCCCTTCTCTTCCTCCGTCCAGGCGAGGCCAAGTTCGTTGAGTTTGAGGACATGCTGCAATAATTTTAGTTCCTCAGGCCAGAGAAAGCCGAACCTATCAAGCTCCAGTTCGTCTAAGCGTTCCATCGTGAGGCGCTTTCCAGGTTCGAAGTATGGAGGCGAGGTTGGGAGTACAGAGAGCGAGAGGAGTGGGTCCTCTGGGATGCAGTGGATGTTGCAGCAGTCCTCAGGAAGGGAGGTGGGCACCGGGCATACCTTCCTCGTGACCTTCTTGTAAGCAGCCGAAAGGACGCAGTGTTTGGGAGTCGGAGCTCTGTGGGCAATTGGTGTAGATGAATGATTCACATCAGCAATAAGGAAGAGGTAGCTCATGGGTCCTGTGACCACATGTGTCCGGCATGGCCTAGATGGGATAGGGACTTGGCACGAGGGGTTGCACAGATCGCATATCGATAATTCGACTTTCCCATTGGGGAAGTCTTCAAGTCAGCTGAGGAGCTGCTGCTGGAAGGGGTGGCCCAGGAGCAATCGCATGGGCACGTGCTCAACAACATAAGCATGCAGCACAAAGGGAATGTCCCCAATTCGCATTGGGTGTTTTTTTTGGCACATCCTACTGTCCAACTGGTGAGCCCATCGGCACTTTCCATAGCCAAGCGCTGTCCATAGTTGATTTTGGCATTGACTTCTTGTGTGAGGTCTTGCCTGATCATGACAATCTGAGACCCAGGGTCGATGACCCCCAGCTCTGTTAAACCTGGAGTGAAGGTGATGTCTACCTCTTGCAAGGGGAGGGAGTACTTGGGTTCAGGTGCAGTGAGCAGGAGCAGAGAGGAGAGGTGGAAAGGTGCAGACTGTGGTTCCTCAAGCTGGGATTGCTCGTAGCAAGTCGCTTTGACACGGCAGACTTTGAGGAAGTCACTCATCTCCTTCTGAATGGATGGGCTGGCTGCCAAAATGTGAGCAGGAGTTGTCTGAGATAGCTTGCCCTGGAGGAGCCAAGCCAAGAGTTCATTGATCAGGCATTGGTCTACAGCAGGCGACTGATTTTGGTATTGGATGGTGGGTTTTGGGGTTTCAGTACATGGGACCAGTCATTCCTCCTCCTTCTTGGCAGGGAAAGTTGGCAGCAGTGCGGATTTGTCACATTCTGCATGGAGAGTAGGTGGCTCCAGGGATTCATTTACTTTCACAGGTTCGGCTTCTGGTATTCTTGAGGGTTTGGTGGATCGTTTCTTCTTCTGGGTAGCAAAGACTTGGAAAATGTCAGGCGTATCTTCTGTTGTGTTGGTGTCAGAATCACTTGAATTGTCAATGGATAGGGAGTCGTCAGAATCTGTTATTTCTTCGAGTCAGGCAATGGGTAGGCCGCGGGTCTCGAAGATGTTGATCGAATGTGGAGGGGCATTGCGGACAAGGGTAGTCTGGGCCATTGGGGCAAAAGTGTGTGTCCCAGATCGTGCTGCCAGCCAGAGATCAATAGCAGATTGCAGTTCCCTACCTGTACCATCGTTTGGTACAGGATTGCCGTTAGGGAGATGGATGCAGCCATTGCGAATGACCGCTCGGCCGCTACGGACAGAATCTTCAGCAATGGCGCAAAACTTGACCTGGTGGCTGTCGTTTTTGCAGAAAATGCAAAAGCTGGGTCAGGTGCGGTTTTGGAAGAAACTGTTTGCGTCATCATTGGCAGAAGAGGCCGCTTGAGGAGCTGGATTGTCCTGGCGGGGCCAAGGTTGCCTGGTGGTGGCTGATGTCCTGGTGGAGGGTGTTTGGTAGCTGTAAGTCGCAGATATGGGTGGTGCTTCTGCCAAGGGCTGGGATTGTGGCCAAGAGGAGTTAGCAGAGTGCTGGCATGGTGGAATGGAAGGTGGTGGCATTATCTCTGGTTTGGGCAGTAGTTGAATGATCTTGGGGAAGTGGCGCACGCATTGGGCATATGTCGCAACATAGGCGATGTTGTGGACCGACATCCCGTGCATTTGTCGGATGAGCTCTCCCAGCTCCCTGTCTTCATCGCTCTCAGCCAGTTTGGGTTCTTTGAAACGGATGGTCTTTGTGAGGTATTCTGGTTGGCAAATGGGCGGCTCCTGAGCCCTCAGGTTGGCGCAGTCGAGATTGCATTGGTTGTAGTCCATGAAGGTGGGGCTGTGTTGACGGGTGGAGCTTCCCCAGTCAGGATTGCGTTGCTCTTCTAGCATTGGCAGCTGCGGTCTTGTCCATCATAGTTGTCATTGTGCGATTGTCGCTGGAGGGGTCTGTAGAATTGTGAGTTGGAAAAGTACCCTCTTGCAATGTTATAGACGTCTTCGAGGTTGTACGGCTGATCTAAGGGGTGGTTAGGTTTAGAGGAGAAAAGCCGGGCTGCAATGATGTCACGATCCACCGGGTGGAACCCTCGGAAACATTCTGTGCTTTGTTTTTCTCAGTGATGTGGTTAGCAAGGTGGAGGGGTTACGTTACTTTTGAATAAGAATTTCTGATAATATTTGATGACGTCTTCCTCATCGCAGATGTGAGATTGCGCTGACTTGTCGACAAAATTGATCAGCCCTCTTTTGGACAGGCAGCTGGCCGCTCAGACATCTGGGTGAACTTTTTCTAAGGCAGTGCAGAAAGCAGCCCAGTCTCCAGTGCTGAGTCCATCTAAGGTCTTCCAAAACTCCCAGAGCTCTTTGGAGACATAACGACCCACTATCTCCACTTTTGTGCGTCGCTGAG